>VDFB02264958.1:0-66095 GCA_007258455.2 Sequoia sempervirens
GATGCAACCTCTGAAAAGACAAACTTTCCCTGTCACTAATCTTCGAAAAATCATGAACGTTTGAAAAACCTTCTTCAGATCTTCAAAAATGTCCTTGGAGAGCTTATTGTTGTTCAAACCCTCAACCTGGAAAAGGAAATGAGCATAATGGATGCCTAGGCCTGATCATATAGAGATTCAAACTTGAATCCTTCAAAAAGGGACGACAACTCATGATTTGGCCTAATTTTGAGTTGTCATCACCAAATCCCACTGATTTTGGGGTTGTTTGAACCAATTGCCTCCAAAATTTCTTTCCTTTGTCAACAAGATTTGCTTTATCTTGACTAGGCGTACATTTTCAAGGTTGAGTTCTTTTTCATCACTTTTTCATGTTTGAATGACCCCTATTTGATCCTCGTTCCAGGTTAATCAGTCAATTCTGAGCCGATGCTAATAGATTCACTGTGAAGTTGGGTCCGTGCTAAAGAACTGTTCCTGGGAGGTGTTAAATTGAAAAACTAAGTTTAAAGCCACAAAAGGCTGGGCGCCTTTCTTTAGGAAGGGCGCTTTTGGCCTTGCCTTAGCCAATTTTTGATATCTGCTTTTCAACTTATTCATTCAAACCTCCTGTACCCTGATTTGAAATTCCCGTTGATAAGTGAGTCGGACAATCATGTTTGATGATTCATCAAGTGACCAGCTCAGTCCTGCAAAGGATGGCTGGTATTTTAGTTTATGGAAGTCAGTTTAAGGTCCTTGAAAGCAAGGGCGCCCCTGGCCAACAAGGGCGCTTTTGCTCTTTTTGCCATTAATTTTCACCTTGGAAACTGCTCTAGTTTGATCTTCACCCCAGGTTGATTGCCTCATCGGATTCCCGTGCTAACAGCTTCGTTGTTGAGATTGACCCAAATGGTGAAGGTCATCCTGGAGAACCTTCTACCATCTGATAGCATTTAAGGGCCCAAAAGAAAGGGCGCCTTTCTTTGGAAAGGGCTCTTTTTCCCATGCCTTAGCACGTTTTACAATGTTTTACATTCAGTCTCTTTTTGGGACGTTTTCCACTTGATTGCTTCCATCAGTTGCCTGGTAGGTCCAATGAAAGTGCTTTTGATTTAATCGAGAGGCTATTTCATAGCTGAACAAGTTCATTATACACCGCAACTACTAACAGGGTCATCAGGTACCTCAAAAAGATGGGCGCCCCTAGCCAGCAGGGGCACTTTTAGCTTGTATCTTACTTATTTATCCTTTAATTGGCATGTTCAGTCGATCCATCACTGCAATCGTTTGACTCATCTCATAGGCTTGCTAATAGATTCATTGTCGAGCTGAAACGGGATCGAAGAGATCTCTCGAAGGCGACATTTCTCAACGGGCTACATCTTGACCACCTCATTCAAGGGTGCCTTTGCTTGACAAGGGCTCTTCTTCTCATGCTGAACAACCATTTTTGATGTCTTTGTCAACTGCCTCTTCTTACTCTGTTGGCATTTGCCAGCGATCACTTCATCAGATGATCTTGTTGATTGTTACGTTATCGAGCCAGCACGGACACAAAGAGGATGACTGTCTTAGAGTGATCAAATTACTGCATTTGCCTCTTGAGAATCAAGGGCGCCCCTCTCTGAAAAGGGCTCTTTTTGCATCATGGACTGATTTCTCCTTTGTAACGTTTCCAAAGTTAGCCAAATGTTGGCCTTTTTCGGTTTCCAGAATCTCCTTCGTCAAACATTTTTTTCATCCTTTTCCGCCATGGTTGCGTCGTTGAAGCTTTCGAAGCTTAGCTGTCAGCACCTGGTATTGGCCAATCTTCCATTAATGGCTGCAGAGCTCCTAACTTTGTTCCTGAAAAACAGAAATAGACCCACCAGAGTAAAACATATCTTTTGATGATTTTGACTTCACCAATGAGATCGTGAAGTCATTTAATCCTATCAAAATCATTTTCAATCGTTTTCGGGGAGGTCCTATTTTTAGGGGTTTCCCTGAAAATAGGGCGTAAAACCCTAATTTTTGATTTTTCAAAATGTTCTTTGACAGAAACCCACAAAAACCCTATGTTTGGTTTGACCTAAAACAGACTTTTGACGGCATTTTTACATGATTTAGCTCAATTTAAGCAAAATGCCAAAAATTTATTTTGGGTACAACAGAACATACAACTACCAATTCTTAGAAGTGAGACTCCATTTCTTAGGAAGTGAGTTGATATGTAAGTATCAAATCTTTGGCCAAAGTAGTGTAAGTAGCCACTGATTACACTTGTCGGTTCACTGTGAGCCACGTTTGCATAACTAGGTTGAGAATGTCATACATGTACGTTGTAGCCACTGTATGGTAGCTCTAGTTATGTAGGACACAACACCATGCTCAGGAAGGCTATTATTATGAGGGTTACTAGAACAATCTCTTTGTCAAAGGGAGGACCATCTTACTAGTTAGGTAGATGTATGGGGGACCACAGTAAGTCTGTGGTTGGCGGAAAAGCGCTTGAGTGATACTCTCCCTCATACAGTTGGCAGCCAAAATTTGAGGATGTATGCCCAGGAAGGGGCATCTGGACCATTTGTACTTTGTTTCATTAAGTTCTTGGAAGCCATGTATGTATTCATGTATAATGCAGGGGCATCATTCCCCATCCATTTTTGATGTTTGAAATTTTTGGTTTCTTTTTATTGCTGGTTTTTTATTTCTCTCATATCGCCATGTGGCCATTCTTGGTTTGGCAACAAGATGTTGAATCTTCCTATTCTCATTGCTATTGCATAATGAGGGAAGTTACAACGGTTTGAGGAGTATTGTTTTTGCCTCAGTTTTGGGTGTGAGAGTTTCTTGCCAGTGA
Organism: Sequoia sempervirens; assembly: GCA_007258455.2. NCBI lineage: Eukaryota > Viridiplantae > Streptophyta > Pinopsida > Cupressales > Cupressaceae > Sequoia > Sequoia sempervirens. Next base: position 2,825 of record VDFB02264958.1, read on the forward strand.
AAGGGATGGTTATAGGAGGAAGCGGGTTTTGTAGAGGCCGAACTGTTCTGGATAAAAAAAAGAAAGAAACGATGGAGAGAGGGAGAGCAGAAACAATGGAGAGAGGGAGAGCAGAGAGCGAATGACAGGAGAAAGACCCCTAACTGGTGCGTGGGAGAAGAGAATGTGAACAGTGCATAAGGGAGTTGGCTGTCATTGTAATCTGTTGATGTCATCTTTGTGCTCAGTCTTGCATAGTTTTAAATGCAATAAACTTTGTTTCCTTTTCAATGGTGTTTGCTTTGAACCCGGTTACTTGAATGTAGAATGAGTTTATAAGATTCCTGTCACATTGTCTATGGTTCAATCTCATTGTTTGAATCATCATTCTGTAGAACACTTCAGTGGTTGTTATTAACTGTTGCAGCTTCCTGTACCTTAATATTGCAGTTTGTCTATAATTAACTAAGGCTGCCATTAATGTATCTCTATCTTTATGGGATTGTATTTGGAAAAAATGTTATCATTACATGGGATTATGTAATATGAAATTGTTACTTGGGATTATGTAATGTTTCTTTATAAATGCATTGAAAATTTGAAATGGGATTATTTCGAATGTGCATATTGTTATTGGAATAGAAAGGAAAAATTTTATTGTTATAAGTTGATAAACTTAAGCTATTCACATGTGGGTTAAAACATAGGTAAAATCAAAAAGTAAAACATTGGGCTTGTTACACCACGCGTCCCTGGGCCTAAAACCCCCGTCCCTGTCCCGAGGACACGGGGTCAGTTAGGGGACGTCCCCTAAGCGTCCCCAATTTGCAAAAAAAAAAACCAAGAAACGTCCTAGAAAACTGAAGACAGCCCTACCTACCATCGGCGACACCCGGCCGTCCTGGGGATAGCAGGGGACATTTGGGACGTCCGCCAACCATCCTAGGGACAGTCGGCCATTCCCTGCGGCAAGCAATAATTTAAAAAAAAAAACACATTTAACTTTTAAAAAAATACATTAATCTATTCTTCCAAGTCTAAGTGAATTAACATACTGCTGCACCTTGTAACTGTAATCAGTCCTACAGTTGTACAGTCAGTTATTAGCCACATATTTTCATCATTATTAATTGAATGTCATTGTCTTACTTTCTGCATTGATAGCACTTTATGTATTGGAGATTTATGGTCTGAAAATAAAGTTATTTCTGAAGTTATCTACTATCAATTGCAGTTGTCATTGTTTATGACTTGTTCTCAAATAATCAGCGCCAACCCTATTGCATCTTATATACTGTGAGCTGTTTATGAATGGCGTGATCTGAATGATAACATATTGTGAGATGTTTATGACCAGTGCGATCTGAGTTAATAAATTAAATTACTATTGATGCATATTGCCAGCTGGGTCAGCATAATTACTGATTACTTCCATAACATAATATACACTTCATAGCTGTGTAAAGTACCCTGCTAATTATGATAAAAATTTCTGATTTCATGCCTTGTTTGTCTATCAAATGTCTGCCCTGGGTGCCACTTTGACTGATATAAATTTCTGTTTATGACCTTCCCTTAAATCTGACTGCTTTGGTGTCTCAATTGTTTGGTTTGAAGGGAGCTTGTTTAAATGTTCAGGTTATAAACCACATGGGGTAATGCGCATGCACAGAATTAACAATGTTGACAGCATGTAAGCAAACAACACTCTTATAAACAGCAGCTATAGTAACAACATTTAGATCATATTAGCAATTTAGAATGCCTTCTTTCGAAGAATATAGTGTTGAGCATTTCATACAGCCAACTCAGATTTAACTCCCAACATCTTGCAATAATGAAATGACAATGCATACTCAAAAATTCATCCTCAGTTCGTCTATAGATTTCAGCATGTAGTAAGCACACAAGATGGTAGTATGAATGTATTCAATGATATAGCTTGCAACTATTTCATACACAAGTGGATTCAGAAGTTTGCTGCAGCATTGGGTGGACACATACAGATCTCCACCTCTATATTAAACTTCCCTAGACTGATATGAAAGTATAAGGGCAAGTTTAAGTTACAGTCATGCACAGTTCCCTTGTAACCTTATTATGAGCTGGTAAGTATAAAGAAATCCCTCAGGCCTAGGAAAACCTACCCAAATTCAGAATATTCAAGGAAATGCAAAGGGAATACACAGGCTCAAGTGGTTACTTGACAACAAGAAGCTCTAAGAAACAAACGACCAAGCCATACCCAGATTTAACAATGATATAACTTCAAGGCAAAATGCCACTCACAGTATGCTCCCGCACTGAAGAAGGTGTCAACTGTGACAACCATGAAGCTGTTCCAGTTTGGTAAAAGTTGCTTGAGTCTGATATGGCGCCCAGCAACTCACTGCATTCCCGTTTCAAACTGAAGCCATCACGAGTTATGCTCCTTTGGTCACGTCTTTGCAAGGAAATGCTGCTCAAAGCGTTGCCTACTGAGATAAACACGCGTCCACCTTAGAACGGCCCAAATTCATCAAAAACGTGGTTGTTTCAAGAGTGTTAGCTGACAATATTGATGGCCCTTAATGTCTGTATAAACCACGACCCCAGGAGCTGAATGCTGATCATAAACTCGTCTCACTAAGGCCCGAAAATCTCATTAACCCAGGTCTGTGAAAATCTGATTGAAAGCCATATTTTGATTCACCTTTTTTCCACTCCACTACACCAAAACAATCATTCATATACCGGCTAGGACTGATCTCTCACAGTCGAAGCAAGCAGTTAGGGTTCCAAACCCACGTCCAAGAGATGCGCTGAAAAATGTTTTTTCAAAAGTGCGAAGGAAGCCTTCCAAACTCTCTTTTGTTTCCCTCATGCCCTAAAGTAGCGAATCCTTTTCTTCTTCCTCAAAAGGCCCGATAAAATAAACCATTTATCTCATTGGCTCAAGCAAAAACAATAAGGTGGCTTTTGTATAGTCATGAATAAATATTTCCATAAGGCCCCTTTTATAAAATTTCATAAACTCACTTTATCCCAAAAACAATTTAATTAATTATTTAATATCACCTTTAGAAAATAACTTTTAGAACTTAGGCAATAATTAAATAATTAAATAAGTGACTCCCTCATTTCATCAATTGCCTTCGGGAGTAAAAGGCAATGAGGCATTCAGAGTGGCTATGCGAAAGGGGACATTACAAACTGTATGTGCTATCATTCTATGATTACAATTTATGTGTTTTGTTGCTGGCAGATCATACAAACGGTGATTTGAAATATACTGCATTTTAATACATATTGCAGCTGTTCATGAGTGTGGCGAATAGTATATTAAATTAGATTACATTTATATAAATGATGTGGCTGTTTCCTGTTAGGCCGATCTAAACAGTAATCTAAATCAGAGTTAACATTGCTATTTATGCTGTCTGCTATTTTAGATTGAAATAGGTTTTAAATTTTTGCATGCTTATTCATTAACATTTACCTCTATATACTGCCTGTTCATAAATCTCTGTTGTGGCCTGCTCTCATACACCATATAGGGATTGAGTTAGTAATAGATTATTTCAACATTAATTCTGCATTAGCTAGGGTTTGGTCTAATTGCTTCCAGCTTTATTCTTTGTTTTATATGCAATAATAAGTAACTTCAGTCTACAATTTGCATATGATTGTTTAGCATTAGCCTAGAATCTGCTATTCATGGATTAATATTCATTGTTTAGTATAGAATAGTAATCCATGAATTGTAGATTCTAGGCTAATGCTAAACAATCATATAAAAAAATTGACAATGAATTCTGAACACAAATGTTATATGTTAAAGTTCTATAATGTATATATGCATGCTTTATTCATGTTTTCATATGAATATTTAAAATTCTCCTATATTTTTAAATTTTCCCTATATTTTATATAGCCGTCCCCTTTTCTGTCCCCTAGCCATCCCAAAAATTGGCTTGAAAAATCGAGGACTTGGGGACGCATCCTGCCGTCCCCTGCTGTCCCTGTCCCGGAAACTCGGAGTAACACTGCAAATAAGTGAATATGAAGGACATGGGATATTCACGCACGAGTCGAGATTCATAAGAGAGGTTGTGCTCTACTTGGTAACTAATCACTTTTAATTGTTTATATAACACACTCACTCTGGTGAGATAATATTGTACAAAATTGCATCCTCAATTTATGGTATCATATAACTTCAGATTTGAACATTCTTAGTTCCATCAGCTATTATAAATCATATTATCAGCTATAAGATTCAGTTTAAAGAAAATTATTTGACACATAAAAGTTGCTCACAATTTACTAACAACAACTTTAGCAGATACATTTATGAAGAAATAACCATGGAATAAAAAAATTTGATAAGAAGCCTACACACTTTTTTGAAACATAATCCATCATGAATGTTGATGGCTTTCCTACAACAAGAGGCTCCTTTTGAGTTGACCCCTTTATTGCACCGACCATTGAGCCACCACCTGCAGTTGTATAATTTTTATCAATAACCTCTCTCACTAACAGACATAGAACAATTATAATCTAATATATTTAAACAGAAAACTTAAATATGTGACCTACAAATCTAGCCAACATAAAAAATTAACAAGCATACTCAGACACTGCAAAGAAGATTACTTGCATGTAGTAAAGGGAAATTGGGTGGTGTGAAAAATTGGTGCATCTATAAGATGACCTTGGCCAGTGACAAGGTGAATCATTAGAGAGTGAGGGACATGCCAGGATAGCAAGACAATCATCAAAATAGTTAACATATAATGGATATTGGAAAAAATATTCCCTTGGATAGCATATTCAAAACTATAATCAATGTTTATTCCTTTTCTCTAAGATAAGCTTTGCCTGGATTCCACCAACTTTGATAATTAGAATTTCTGACCCTAATATTTTGAAGCCTGTCTATGACAATTGGAAGCTCAGCGTCAAAGTCCTCTTAAAATAAGATCATAAATTGTTTAAAGTAATGGAACTGATCACATGTAATTGTTACGTAATTGACTTGGTTGATGATGCTCACTTGGAATGTTATAGGACTCTTGAGAGGCCAAAGTTATAGACAAATCAATGAATAGGCATTTATGTATCAATGAGAAGTTCAATTTGACAAAGATATTGATGTACTGATAGAATCACTAGATTCCTCACATGTATTTTTCTGTTTTGTTCATGTTTATTTATTTCTGCAATTTTCAATTGCTGATCACCATTTAGAATCTGTAAGTCAGGATTAATGGGAGTTACAAGAATCTGTGCCTCTCGAAATTTGTGAGCTTCAATCAAATAACCACCCAAGCAAGTCAAATCGGTTCCTTAAGCCATATTTTTTGTGGCTTCGGAAGTCTGAAAATGTGATGAACCCAACACAGAGTTGATGAACCCAAGCATATGTCTCAGCCACACCCAACATAAAACCACAATAAATAGTATTTTTACTTATCTTCATCAATCTGACTGCTAGAACTTGATTTTCTGACAAAAACACAAAATTGACAGAAAAGCTAATATCTTCATCAATCTGACTGCTAGAACTTGATTTTCTGACAAAAACACAAAATTGACAGAAAAGCTAAGATTTAGCAGAAATTTGAACAAATTTAGCATCCAAATTTTATTATTTCGAATCTCCCCAATTAATTTTCACAAAAAATCAGCAGTGGGAAAGTCTTTTTTACTACTTTCCAACTTGATTGGTGGGCAAGAGCTTTCTATCATATTTTTTGTGTAATTTAACAGATTTTCTAATTATTTATCTGATGTTTTACCTTCAACTTTTTTCAGGATACACTTATTTTGATTTGTATTTTATCCTTGAATCCCTGCATTGAACTGAAACTCCAAATTACTAAAAAAAGGGGTCTGCACAAGGATATTTCAGGAGGAAAGAACAATGTGCACACTCTGCCTAGCAAGCATGTACCAAACTCAAAGCATAATGAGAGAACATGACCTCAAGTTCCAACAGGCTTATAACATCAACTGAATGCACTCTTGGAAAATATTTTTGAAACAAATATTATTCATTGTTCAATGTTAAACTAATAAAATCACCATTGATATGGATATACAAATTTCACAATTACAACATTAACTAACTTTATTTAACTTTTTTTAAAGAGGGAAGCATCGCTTTCTTTAATAAGTTAGTTAACATGATTCTACACCATCTTGTCGTCACATAGGTTTTTCAAAGCCAATTAATCTATATATAATGTCCATTGGCTTTAAATGAAAAAAATTAAAAAGCACCACCTCTTACTAAACCACAGTTGAATAAGCTGTATAGATCATATATGAAATATATTCATTCATTCCTCACACAAATTTTATTCAAATCTTAAAGCTCTAAGTATACTCAAAGAATTTCATCTTTTCTAAATTCCAAAAAATAATTTGTTACAAATTTGTGTAATGTCCCCTTCTCATCAGTGATTAGCCTTGCAGTTCATCAGTCTATTCCGGAACCCGTAGGCTGGAATGAGGAGAAATTAGGGTTTCTTGGCTTGGAGTTTATGGCATTTCATGTTATTTACTATTTATAGTAAATACTATTTTTTGGCAGTTGTAGTTGACTATCCTCAGTCCCTTTCAGCTGGAGCAGTTGTTTATGTTCAGGCTTGGTCTTCAGAAAGCTTTATTTGGTGAAAATATTTAAATAAAGGCATTATGTTTTAATTCTCTGTTGACCCCCTTGGCCTAAGGAGATAACTTAAAGTTGTTTTAAAAGTGGGCCATGAAGGGTACGCCCTCATTAAGAGTTTAATTTTTATTTAGTGAAATATTTCATCACCTTGAAAGTGGACGCCACCTTTTGTGGAATTTATATTTTGAATAAATGAAAAGAATTCCAAGAGGTGTCCTTTGGCGTACCTTCTGGGATTGCGAAGAGTTTCTCAGCTTTCTATAAAATGAAGTCTTTTCTCCAGCATTTGGCATTCATGAAATTATCATACTGTTATGCTGTCAAAATGACAATTGACATTTTGCTTTGAGGATGCTGCCTCCTAGCCTCTTACCAATTTCGTGTTTGAAATACAACACCTAGTTGGATTATTTCTGCTTCTCAAATCAGACTAGCAGATTGAGCATCAAGATTGAAGAATTTCTGAAGTATTTTTACAGTTTTGGTTTACTGGTTTATCTATAGCTAAAGCTGGTTTTTGATTATATCTCTTGGAGTGATTTTAATTTTGTTCTGGGTATTTTGGCAAATCAATTCTTGGTTCAAGGCGACCCCTTCCTCAAAAAATTGGAATTTATTTCCAAGTTTCTGATTTTATCTTGCAAAATCAATTTATCAAGAAGGCCGTACCATTTGGGGAGAGCATTGGAATTCGTGCCAAATAATCTGGAGTTTCTGGTGATTGTTTCTGGATTGCATCTTGGGCGCCAAACCTCTAGGAAGCATTTGCAACTGATATCTCGTCATTCGGAGGTAATTTGACCAAGTTATGAGCATTTAATGAATTCACAGTTTGCTGGTCTGAACTTCCAGAATACAGATTTTTATATCAGACTTGTAATTGTTCTCTGTTTTGGCTTCATACTTCAGTTTTGGAGTGTTATATGATTATTAGAACTCATACTTCTCTTCCTAGATTCATTCTTATCATTGTAAATTGTAATCTGCAGAGTTTAATTTGTATAGGTTGAGATTAAGCATTACTAATCCAACCATTTCCAGTTCTGCAATTACTTGTTGTTTTCACATTAATCACCCCTGGATGGTTTACCGCCAGTGTGGATAATCTTATTGTAACACTCTTGTACCCACTTTCATAGTGGTGAATCCCCACAGCTCTGTGGATGCCCGCCACAGCGGATGAATTGTTTTAATTGTAATCTTTTCCCCCCACTGTTTGGTGGTAGTGTGGAAATGCTCTTCATGGCTGGTTATCCGCCTGTTAATTTCTAGCTTTCAATTTAAACACTTCGTCATATTTTAGCACCTCGCCCTCAGTGGGATCTTGTGTGCACATTCTTGATGTTGAGTAGTTTCTTTCAAGTATTTTCATTTAGCTCCTCCGCCATATGACAACACCTATCCCTCATTGGGATTGAGTGTGCATTCTTGGTGTGAGTTCATTTCAAGTTTGGTTTTCTATTTGGAGCTAACGCTAATCAAGTTGGCTAAGTGCTGGTTATGTTGTGTTAATTCATCGAAAAAATTGATTAGCATATTTCAATTTGTTTCCCAAGAAGAGGGTTTTGTTTTCTATCTTTTGAGGATGGTGATGCTAAGGATAAATCTTTGAGCTTGCTAATATTTAATATTCAAAGATATTTTGATGACAAGGACATGGACAAGGATAAAGTGGTTGGAGTTGGGCTTTTCCCATGCTTGCTCAACAAGGAGAGATTTATGGTATGGTGAGTGGAAGTTCTGGGCAATCAAGTGGCAACATCCTAATGAGTTAGTGGCAAGGGTTGTAAAGTTTTGCAAAGAGAACACAAGGCCATCACATCTAGTGGCGCAAGGCAAAAAAATTAAAAAATCACAGTTTTTTTAGCCCATTTGCCTTGATTTTAGTTGAATTCCCCTAGGTAAATTAGAGTTAACCTTGGTTTGTCAACATGAACCCACAGTCCAAAAAACACACCCTAGAAAAATCCCCACCCAAATCAGCCAAAAATCCAAACCAAGTTTGAACCAAACCCGGATCCATATAATGTAGGGGACAAACCAATAACTTAATTTTTCAAAAATAGGTGCCTCCAACAGTTTTAGAATAATAGTATCACATGGTGATATTTTTGAAATTCTACCTTCTGTTTGGATTTCATTCTAATGGCTATCCATTCCATGTGGCATATCTCTTTCAACTTATTTTATGACTTGCAAAGGCCAAACAAAATCTCTAGCTTATAAGAGTATGCCAAAATATTTCTAAGTGTCAAAGACTTATGACAACTAGTCCATTGCTCATAATGTGTTTTTCCTTTACATAAGGAAGAAGCCACTAGAGATGGTAGGCACGGTCCAATGGAAATGAGGTTATTGAACCAAGAACTATTTTTCTAGCGTTTAACCTATGGAAAGGTGTAGATCTGCACAAGCTCTTCCCTTGGGATATATAGTTTTACAAGGTAGTTTGGAATGTTTATCTTATTAAGAAAAAAATGTGTTTTGATTATTTTGCTAGGATGCAAAATGAATGAAATTAGATCCTATATCAAACTTATTCTCTCCAAATCACAATTAGTCTAGATGTAATGTCCCCAGCTATATTTTTCAATTTTTGACAATTACACAATGATTAAGCATGAAACCTTAATACCTTTAGATCATTGAGATCCCAAATGAACAAGGTGAGAGCATATGGTAAGAGGATAAGAATAATATTAAATTATTATGCTTGTTGACAGCAAGCCACACAACTCAATATTGCAATTATCTTCACATTTCAATTCGCACCTCTGGTATGCGAATTAGGAACAAACAGCTATGCACAGATAAACTGCTCTTCGAATTAGGAGGGGAAGTTCCCTCTTTGCTGATGTTGCTTAAAGAAAGTAAACTAAAACTAATTTTCCTATCTTTTTGTTCAACTAAGAGCACAAGGTTATAAAACTCAAGCATCGTAGCTGAGATTTTCTCTTTTAGAACAACTGCGACTAAGCCTACTCCAATGACGTTTCTAACTACTCAAGTAAACGCAGAGCTTGAGAGTTAGAAATGGACAAGGAATGATTCTTTGACATAAATACTTAAACAAACTTTCTTCCAATGCACATCTATTGTACTTTCAATGCAAGCTGAAATAGAGATCATATAAGCATAACACATAAAACGGAAATCTGGGACATTATATCAGGGAACCAAAGTAGACACAAGACTTTATTTTCTCAAATCTCAAGTAGCAAAGATTACACTTCTTGGACAGTAGGATTGTAGCAAAATAGGCTTACAGTTTAGCAATCAATCAGAATACATTGACACAAGGAACACAAGAACTGAACAATAACTTGCAGCTAAAAGAGGCATGCAAGTTTGCTCTTACACGAGGTGAACTAAAACTGAACAACAACTTGCAGGAAAATAGGCTCAGCAATTTGTTATCACAATAACCATTAAAGAAAAATGGGCAAGGCTGCCCTTATTTATACAGAAGCATAGGAGTAGGGAACCCTAAAATCTCCTTGCTTTTACAACTAAGAGTTGCCAACATGCAAGCTTTATTTCTAAAACTAAAACAAAATAAGCATCTAACAACCTATGAAAGCATAGAAATAGGGAAGTGCCAACTATTACATCTTGTTTTCTTTTCTCTTTCAAAGAATGGATAAGCCTGAGACACGAATAGAAAGAAAGCGTGAGATAAGAATGGAAAGAAAGCTTGGAGAAAGATTCTAGTTCAATGCTATTTTAAATCAACCACATTTTCCAAGTGGGAAACTGTATCTCTATCAGGAGCATCAATACTATCTATAGCAAAATTCCGCTTTTCTAGGATCTCTTCACTTTCTGCTATTGAACTTAGAGAATCTTTCACATCTTCAGCTGCTTTATCGAATCTTGCTAACATCGCTGCGATCTGACTCATCCTTCCAGCAACAGGATCACTGCTAATACTGCTAGGAACAATGTTCTGGAACTTGGCTTGTACTTCATCAAGTTCAATGTAAGAACCACCACCATGACAATACTAACAAGGGATCTCTAAAATAAATTCACTTATGAACTGGAGAGCATCAACAACCCTTTGTTTGTATGCAAATAACTCATCAGATATTTTCCCATAAGTTTTCACCTTGAAAAGATGTTCTCTCCATGCAAGAATTTGTCTTTTGTGTTCATTTGAAACCACTGAATCATATGTTGTCTTCAAATCTGCAATGATGATCTCGTGCATTGGTTTCACCTCTGCTATACATTGCTCAAATCCTTGAATCCCTTGGCGTATGTCATGGGCATTATACCTTAGCTGATATATATGTGCAAGAACAACTCTACCTTTGGTGATGAACTCCTAAATCCAATCCCGCATATGCTTTCCATATATCACCACCTGCCTTAATTATTGTTGATCAGCTGGTGTCTCTAGAACCTAGCGTAACAACTAAGTGACCTGCGAAGTGTTGTGAATAAGATTAGAAATATATTGCCTCAGTTGTCGAATTTTAGCCTTGAGGGCTGCCTTATCTTCTCCATCTTTAAGCACTCTATCCTTGAGATTTTCTGCTGCAACATTGAAGAGATTTACATATGTGTGCCTAGTGTTTTTGCCAAGATTGGCTTTAACCATTATAAAATCATCAACCTCCCCTTCATCAATATTTTTATCTTCTGGAGGCATAGCAATCTCCATGATTATCTCACCTTCTGGATTCTTTTCAAAGTGAACTTGTTTCTTGGGTTTCTTCACAGGTGCATCTTGGTAAATGTTGTCAAGCTCTACAAAGCTCAGTTGATATGAAGGCCTCCTTCTCTTCCTTCCCAAGGAGGTTCAATTGCAGCTTCTTTAACTTTTCATCTTCTAAGTCAATATGAATCAGAGAAGACCTCGGCGATGGTGGAGAATCATGTGTCAAAGACACTTCTTCTTCTTGTGGCGCAGGCTCTTCTGGAGGAACTTCTGCCACAACTGTTGGTTGCTCCTGTAGAACTATATTGGAAAATTCCAACCTTCTCTTTACATTCTTTATTGTTCTGGTACCCTTCACACCTTCTGGAAGATGACTCATAGTCTTCATTGTTGGTTGTGGTCTGGAATAAGAAGGAAGATATGGCTGCACTATTGGCAGCTCTATGGATGAAATAGCTTTCTTCTGATTCCTCATGAGGCCTAAGAAAATCTTGCTATTCTTTATGACTCAACTCGTTCTTTCTTCAACTAAAGTGCACTCTTTGTTAAACCAATTGACTTGTGGCAGTGGTTGTTGCTCAATTTGATTCCGAGTATACATAGGAAGAAGTACATCTCCATCATCATCGGACAATCCTTCAATATCTTCTGACAAGCAATCTTTCATCTAATGGAATGTGAGGCTGCTATTACTGTGTCTTCGTACTTCAAACTCATCTTTGCAATTAGCCTAGAAATCTTCAAATGCGGTGCGGGCACATGAGCATAATTTTGACCAAGACAGGACACGAAGACACCATGAGGGTTGTATGATTGTCTCTCGCTGAATGGCTTGAGACTAAATTTAGACAACTCATCACCCATTAAATTTGCATCTACCGACGATCTACATCTGTAGATTCCCAACTCAACTGGAAAACTGAAAGCAAGCTTCCTTCGGTTCTGCAAGAACTTGTGAACTTCATACACTTGCCTTAGAAATTCCATGAAAACCACCTCATCTGAAGGATATCTTGGCAACATAACTGGAGCACTTGAGAAGCCATACACTCTGATGTAGGAAAATGTAGGAAACTGGATGAACCAATCTGCCCACTCTGCCATTGCTGCCCTGGCAGTTGATGAAATCTATACATGCAACTCGTTGTCTAGGTCTCTCACCGTATGCATCAAGAATGCCTCATTTACCCTTTTGTAGTGATGTGTTGACTTTGAAAAACTCCAATTGAGGGTAATGATTATAAACATGTTGTACAACCAGAGTCCCCATGGTATTCAATCCTCTGAATTTTCCTTGAAAGGCCACTTAGACCAGGTAGGATACCATGTGGAGCTCATGGATTTTGAAATATTCAGTTATTTGTTGGTGAAGACTATCACTGATCAAGGTTGGCCAATCATAGAACTCTGTTTTCTTTATGATTTGAGAGATGACATAGAACATCCAAGGCTGAAATTTTGTAGTTTCTGCTTGACCAGTGATTTAGTTGAGTAGAGTGATCATTATTGCAAATTCCTCCTTGAATTCTCCATGCCCGATGTTCTTTGGCAAAGTGTTATGTTTTTCTTTCAACCATCTTTGTGCAACTTTCTTGCGGTATTTCTCCTTGTGCATGTCCCACACCTTTTCACATTCTTCCATGGAGATGATTAAACTTTCAGACCAAGGTGGTATTGAAAAGCACTTTTCAATCATGTCTGGCTTGAAGCTGCAAACTACTCTTCCATCTATTGTTTGAATTTCCCGTGTTGCAGGATTGTAATGCTTGAGAGAAGCTATTACAAACTCTAGACTTTGTACTAATACGGGAATTGCTGCTGCTGCAAGTAATCTAGAATGACCAAGGTGTTTGATTGCAATATTGCCTACATCTTCCAAAGCATGCAAATTGAACACTAGTTTGATATGATGCAAGTTAGTTTCAGCAGTTTTGATGAAATCATGATATAGCACTGATTCGGTCTTGAATTCGATGGGAGAGTACTCCATACTAAAAATCTTGAAGATTGGCTGTAAACTTGACTATGTTCGGACAAGTCTTGCACAAACCCTAAATTTAGCTTGCTAATTTTTCTTCTTCAAACGGGCGGATTTTTCAAAACAAAACTGAGATATGGGTTTTGTAGAGATACTCGTTGCAACAAGACCCAAATCGCTTGTTTTTGAAAATTGTTGATTGTTGGTTGAAAAAGCTGAAACCCTAATTTCTGAAATTTTTGATAAAAAAAAAAGTTGAAAGTTGGGTTTTATGCAAAATCACGTTTGAGATGGACCCAAATGATCAGATTTTGAAAATATTGAAGATTTCTTGGACATGCAAGAAAAAAAGAAGGTTCTTGCAAATTGAAAAAATTTCCAAAGTTATTCAGAATCATGAACCAAGCTGACCCAAATTGCTTAAATTTGAAAATATTGACCCCCTTCTTTTGAAAATTGAGGCCCTAGAAAAATAAAGCATTGAAAAAGGAGCCTCTTTGTGAGCTGATTTGGAAAATACGAAGAACTCTGAAAAATCAGAAAATTTTAGCCTTCAAATCTTGAAATAGGGAAAATTCTTGGTTTCTCCTCTCTTGCCTTGAAGTCACCGGCACAAAATTATGAAGAATGAATGCACAAAGCTGCCTTAAATAAGTTTTTAGGTTGAAAATTGCCTTGCTTCCTAAATTTAGAGTTGTGAAACCCTAAAACAACATGCATGTGGACGCTTTCTTTTTGTGTTTTTTTTTTTTTGAAAGATGAAATTTTGAAAAATTTCTCTAAGGCATGAAAGCTTGGACGCCACCCTTGGAAGACTTAGCCATTTTTTTGAATTTTCCTAAATTTAGCTTGATTTTGACCTCAATTTGACTTTGAATTCCCAATGCTAGGTTGATGTTGTGAACTAGCCAATTGATCCATTGCGGACCCTGAGTGAATCTGACAAAATTATCCTTGAGGCTGCTTCGGGTAAAAACTTCATCTGGTCCTTCAAAATCATGGGCACCCCTGGCTACCTGGGGCAATGGCTTCCAGTGTTAGCCATTTTTTGACATTCACCTTCTGTGTTTTCCTCACCTTCAGATGATTTTGCGATTCTGGGAGCTAGATCGACCCGATTGACTGGTTGTCAGATTTGCTGGATAGCTTGACTAATTCTGAGGAGGGCCTTTTGGAGGTGATATCTTCTAAAAAATGATTTCAGGAACACAAAAGTTTGGGCGCCCCTGGCTAGCTGGGGCGCCTTTATAATCCAGACTTAGTCTTTTTTTGGATTTTCAACTTTTATACTTGCTTTTTGATCCTTTGATGAATTCTCAATTATGGATGATCAAGAGGTCCGACGAACTGATGGTTGGACTCGCTAGATAGCTCGGAGGATTTTGAAGGGTGTCTCCTGGGAATGATATTTCCTGAAAGTTGAATCTTGGGGGTGAAAGACCCTAGCTAGCTGGGGCGCCCAACTCCTCCAAAGTTAGAATTTATTCTGAGATTTTCAACTTTGCTTTTGACTTTTGACATTTTACACAATTTTTACCCCTCGATCAGTCTGCAATATCTGATGATTGATAACTCTGATGTGCATGTTGATGATTGCATTGGAGAGCTTGATCAAAACTGAAGAAGACATGTTGGAGATGACTAACCCTAATTCTACCTTATGGATGCTCAAATTCTTGGGCGCCTATCTCCTCCTAGGGCGCCCATGCTTGGCAGACTTATTTTTTGACTCTTTTCAAATTTCAAACTTGACCTCCATGTTATGCCCTTCGTTCGATTTGAGACTGCAGGTGATTGAATGATCTGATGAATTTGTTGAGATATCCACTGTGAAGCTGGCAAAATCCTAAAGACAATGAGCATATTTGCAAACCCTAATTGTTGGATTTGAGCCTCCAAAACACTAGGTTCCCCTGGCTACCTGGGGCGCCCAGAGTTCTCAGACTTAGTTTATTTTCTAAGTTTTTCATGATTTGCAATTTGCCACTCTGTTAAGACTCCTCTAATCAATCTGCGATTTTGGCTGACTGGTTGATCTAATGGCTGTGTCGATGGATACACTGCGAAGCTAAGAAGATTCTGAACAAGGTGTCCTGAGACAAGCAAACCCTAATTCCAGCATTTGCCCTCTTGAAAGACTGGGCGCCCCTGGCTAGCATGGGGCGCCTTTACTTGGCAGTGTTAGTTTTTATTTTGTAATTTTCAACTTTCTCCTCATTCCTCGTGCTCACTACGGTTTTGACTGCAGGAAAGAAAAAAATTTCTAAGGCATGAGTGTCTAGGTGCCTAGACTAGGCAGGGGCGCCTAGAGTTTCCAGACTTAGTCAATTTTTTGCAATTTTCAAGATTCTCCAACCTCCATTCTTCGTTCTTCGTCCCTCGATCATCTGTTGCCGTTTCTTGATCTGAGCAGTGCTTGATACCTTGAATCTGACACTTGGTAGTTGAGCAACCTCCATTAATGACCTTGGAGCTCCTCAAAAAGCTTCTGAAAAAGAAAAATAGACCCACTAGGGCAAAACTGATCTTTTGACAATTCCAACTAGACCAGCCTAATGAGGAAGTATTTTAAGCCAATCAAAATCAGTTTGAACCCTAGAAGCCAAACTTTCTACTTTTAGAAAATTTTGCCAACATCCATTTGAGAAGAAGTCCAAACAAACCCAAAAAAAAAGTTATATTTTTAGAAAGTTTGTAAAAATAGAAATTTTCGTAAAATTTAGGGCCGAAAAACTGTGATATGGGTTTTGTAGACTAGGTCGCTCTGAGCAGACCTAGATCGTCAGATTTTGAAAATTTTGAATTTTTGACCCTCATGCAAGACATGCAAATTCCCAATTTTTACCTTTTTGACAATTTTAACAAGACTTTTGACCATTTCTTCAAAAAATTTAATTTAATTTGGGGTACAACAAATTACAAAATCTAAAAAATGACTTGGAGACAAGCTTTGACAACAAGCCTTCTAGAACAAATGCAAATTTATAACAACTTTGACAAAAAAATGCACAAAGTTACATCACCAAATTAGAGATTAATAATGCTGGAAATTTGCATATACTGAAATTAAACCTCATCAATATAACCTCAATATCAGCTAAGGAAGAGATCTAAAAGTTAGATAAAATACTAGTACTATTGTTGTAGATGGTCTGATAGTTGCTAATGACAACCCAATCTTGAGCTTGATCGTATGACCACTCAAGATAAATAGAAAGATAGCAATAGAATGTATGCTCGATATGGTGTGATTCCTCTTTCCCAATTGTACAATAGCATATAATCAAAATCTTCAACCTTTTAATAGTTACAACTCATTTCTAGATTATAACAATATAACTATAACAATAGAAATTTAACGACATAAAAAGGTGTGGCCTTCACATAAAACAAAATGAGTCCTATAAGGATGTACAACTCCCTTAAACAAGAAATATAATCAGCAACAAATGATGTGATAGCCCTCAATAAGTATGGCCAGTATTAACATGAACATATAATAGCATTAAATATTACACCCATAATATGAATGTATTTAAAATTTGGCATAAAATATATTATTCTAGAATAATCCAAAATAAATATGAAATTCATGAACTCGTTGAAATCTTCATTCACCAAATTTGACCTAGAAAACCATTGCAAACTTTCTATATAATTGTGATCTTGAAATGAAACCACCACCACAAAGGATTGGAGGGTTTTCATCATCAAATCTGAATATCTAGAGGGTTTTTGTCCCAAAAAAAGAAGATGAACAAAGCTTGATCTTAGAGAAAAGGGGTTTTTATTATATACAAATGAATGCTTTCTTCTATGCCCAACCACTCCTTTTATAACATTTTTTTTTTAAATCACTTTACCATCTTATTTTGAAAATGTCTAGAATATATCTTTCTAAAATAACATTACATTGACCCTCTTTTCTAGACACTTTTTAGTAATAAAATATAAGATCTTTTTATGAATATAACATAATGTTAATTAGAACAACTTAAATTATTAAACTATTCCCCTTCAACCCATCAACGTATGGGAAATAAAATAATAGGCTAGGGGACTCCCAATGACTTAAGCTTGTAAAGGGGAAATGACAATCCACCCTTCCCATAATTACTTGCCCATAATCAATTGCAAATTTAAATGCTCCAAAATTTGTGCTCCTTCCCAAGTGGCATCATCTGTGAGGAGATTCTTCCAATGAACCAAGTACTCCATAATGCTCTTGTTTCTTAATCTTCATTCCCTTGTCTTAATCATCTCTTTGAGAACCAAAACTAATTGTCCCTCATCATCCAAGGAAGGTAGTTTAGTTGATGTAATAATATGCTGCCCAAGTACCCTATTAAGGCACGACACATGAAACACATTATAAATTCTATTGTGCTTTGGCAGCTTCAAATTGTAAGCAACCTCTCCAATCCCCTACTTAATCTTGTATGGCCCATAGAAATGGGGTTTGAACTTCTTTGTTCCACTCCTCTTAAGTAAGGAATACCTATATTGTTGCAATATTAAGAAAACCATATCTCCAACCTCAAAAAATTTCTTTGTAGGATGTTGATTTGTGTACAAATTTTGTTGATTTTGTAATAACTATTTGTAATGTCCCCAATTTAGCCCTACACTCTTCATTTGGATTTAGCCTATTTTCGGAAACTCATAGGCTAAGCGGTTTGGAAATTATGGTTTCCACTATCAGATGCAATTTTGAAGGTCTGCATGTGTGAGTTTCTGACGCATGTCTGGTGAAGCTTTCTGTGTTTTTGGAGAGATTCAGCATAAGGTAACATGCATGTTAAGATAATGACATGCAATTTTGGTTGATACCTTGCATGCAGGAAAGGTTTCTGCGTTTTCAAAGATCTCTAGGGTGGTGTGACATGCATCTAAATCTGGCAACCTTTCTAGGCACTTACTATTTATCGTAAGTCATGTTGGTTGCCCGATTGTGCTCAAAGGGTATTTGGGAACACTTACTATTTATAGTAAGTCATGATTACTGCTCAATTAGTGTTCAGATGGAGTTTTGTAAACTTACTATTTATAACAGTTTGCTATTTTTGGTAAGTCCATTTTTAGCAGTATCATTCTAGCAGCAACTTAATCATCTGCAGTTCAGTGTGGCTAATCAATTTGGATTTTTGTTGAGTTTGAAGTGAACTTACTATTTTTGGCATTTGCTATTTTTAGTAAATCCATTTGTGGCAGTGGCATCATTATCAACTTGGTTCAGCTCAGCTAATGTCAATTTGCTATTTTTAGCAGTTTATTAGTTGCAATTTGGGCGTTGCTCTTGGCTACCTCCTTGGACTGAGTTCCATACTTAGTCAATTTTTATGATTTGTAGTTGTACCCCATGTCTAGTCGTTGAACTTCAAGTTGTTTTTAAAATGGGGACATGAAGGAGGGTCGACTACTTGAGCATTTAATGTTTATTTTAAATGTTTTATTGATGCAAAATAAAGGTGGATGCCTAGAGGATGATAATTAATGATTTATTAATTCAAATAAAGTGAAAGTTGAGAGGTGGCATCCCTTGGAGGAAATTGAACAGTTTCTTGTTGGGAGTTACAGATTGCTTCATTTGCCATTTGAGCTTATAAATTGATGCTTTGAGGTGAGTTGGTTATGCTTGAAGATTATTGTAAAGTTATGCTGTTGGACTGAATCTAGAACTTGGCTAAGGGGAAGCTTAGCAAACACTCCATCCTTCGGGCCTGAAACTATGGCTTCCTAGGTGGTTATTTGAGACTGTGCTTCACACAGAGGTGCAGATTGAGCTTTAATTCTGAGATTGTTGGACAGGTTGCTGCTGTAAAACCTATTATCTAATTGCTGGTTTTACATGGCTGAAGCGAAAATTCACTAATAGCTTTGTCATGGAATTTATTTTCATTTTGGGTATTGATGCAATCCATTTCTATGCTAATGGCGACCCTCTATGCAAAGTTTCAGATTTTTTATTGAAGTCTCCAATTTTATATTGAAGTTCGCCCCTCTTGAGAGGTCGTACCATGTTAGGAGGTGTCTTGGAATTTGTGCCATAATGTTTATCAAGTTTTCATTGATGTTTGTGGTCTAGATATGGGCGCTTTCCTTCTTAGCATCATTTGCATTTGATTCTAGATCATTTGGAGGCGATTTGAGGGTGTTATGAGTATATTTTGGTGAGTTTAGTTTGCTGGTTATGAGATTTCGGTTTGCTGGTTTTCATATCAGATGGATAGTAGTTCAGTTTTTGGTGTGTAATTCTACTGTTAAGAAGATTAGAAGTTGGGGAAATAATCTTTCATCATTTTGCATTGATTATACAATTGTAACACTTTGTAATTTGCATATAATTTGCATTGTAAGGCTGAAAATAGTAGTACTATTTCAATCATTTATATTTCTGCATTTACTTGTGATTTAATGCAAAACATTGTAACCCTTGGATGGTTTACCGCCAATGTGGAGGAATAAACAATTGAACTCTCATATGTCACCTACTGATTGTGTGGAGTATCCCCACTGCTAAGTGGATGCCTGCTGTTAGCAAATGAATTGTTCTTCTTTGTAATCATTTCCCCCCACTGAATAAGTGGTAGCGTGGAATCTTCATGGTTGGAACACCGTCTACTCTTTCAATTCTAGCTTGTAATTTCAGTTTAGATTATTGCTAACGACCCCATCACCATATGCTATCACCTCGCCTTCCATAGGATCTTGGTGAACATTCTTGGTGAAGGTTACTTTCAAGTTGGCTATCTTTTGGGGGCTAACGCTAATCTTTGGTGTTGTGCTGGATTTGTGATCAAAAAGACAAGAAAAAACTAAGGGGTATATTTCACCATTGCCCAAGTTTGGTAGTTTTTACGATTTAATCCATTAAGGGTTGACAATGTAAACATGTTGTCAAATAATAACAAATCATACAATTGTACTTTGAATTAACTCTTAACTTAATTGATCCGGATTATTGGTCATATACATTTATAATATAAGGAATTATGATACTCATTTCTGAAATGAATTTCTGAGTAATACAATCTGAATTGATAATTGATTTAAACATGGAAAATAGACATCACAATAGGGTCGTTGTTTCTGATTGAAACCTTATAATCATGCGAATTGTGTATGGTGTTGTTCCTGACTGCTGCTGATTAATCATGCATCCATAGGGGCCTGATCGTGGGCTCCTTATGAGCACCTTAGATCTGAGTTTTGAAATATATAAATCTACAAGAATGAATGATCAATTTCCCCATTTTCCACCTCCTTCACTCTCTATTTATATCTTCATGTCTCTATGAAGAGGGACATCCTTTGGATGGATGATGTCCTTTTAGAAAGGACATGACTTTTAGTTTAAGAACTAATCACTGCCTTTGAAAATGTGATCACAGCATAATACTCATCACTACCTTTAAAAATATACTCACACACTTTTAATAATTTGCCGCCTTATAATAGCGGCACTTCACAATAAAGATTATTGTTCAAGCTTAAATAATAATAATCGCATTTGTTTATTTACACATTCCTATGGTGAGTACTGATTTTCAACAAAGGGCCCGATAAATCAATAAAGGGTATCGGTGCTATAGAAATAGTTTCAGCTGCTAGTATTAGGTTGTCGTATGAGTCCATGAGAAAGTGCCAACCTTTAGGAAGAGGTTGTGATTATTCCAAATGCTTGCCTTGCTAACTAGTCATGATATCCACATCACCTTATATCCACATCACCCTTTATTCCGCAACTACTAACTCCTCCGATACTCTTTCAAGAGGCGACATCGCCATATATTGTGTTGTGACTCCACACATAAATGCTGGCATAGGAATCCTTTAAAGATATCTGATAATAATATACTGAGACTCAATATCCATATCAGCGTCGATAATAAAGAGATATACAGTTTACTTCCACCAACTACTTAACATTGATTGTTTCCAATTCCACGTGAGCTTCCAGACAATAGAAGCAAATAAGATCGCTGCATATTGCATCATTCGTTATCTATTAAAATGATGATTGATATATATATTGTTTTGGGTGCTTAAAGATATTTATATGTTCTTTTGACTTTGGCCTTGTAATTTGCAGGGCTGCCTTGTAAATATAATCAATGCTCCTCTTTCTTATATAGATCGCTCACCATGACCATTTTGAATAGATAAGTTTAAACCTTTAATTTGAACTTGCATATAATAGCCCAATGGAGTGGGGCTATTACAGCCTCCCCTTCCTGCAAATTGCTTGCCCACAAGCAATCTTAAATCATCATGTCAATACCAGGGTCCCAAATAAGCCCGTAGAACGCTCCAACACATCCATCGCTTCATGTTGATGCCATTAAACTCACAGTTTTTCAAACTCCATCAAACCATGAAGCAATTCCATGTCATTCAATATATTCATAGAAATTCCTGGGTCCCGAGGTTGGTAGCACCATACAGTCAAAACATAATCTTGTTGATCACTGGTAAAGATGATCTCCAGAAAACTACCAAGGATAAGAATAATCCAATGTTGTACAAAATCCTTAGAGGAATGTCCTTTTATAAGAGTAAATGTACTATATTCATCATAGATCATCTTACTTCCAACAACTATTGAATCCCAAATGATTCCAGAATTCCAAGTCAACATTAGAAGTGAACAATCATGTTGATGCTATGCTACTCTGATTTTAATAATCTGCTTCTCATACTCAAACTGCCTCCGTCTCTTTTGGAATCCTAAGAAGTGTTCATTGTATAAACTGAATAGATATCATTGTTCAATCATGGAATCAAAATTTCTACAAATTTTGTTAAGGTGTTAGGAGGAAATTTCCAAGTTTTCCAATCTATTGCAACCATCACAATGTTATAGGAAGAATTGTATAGCAATATCCTAGAATGTTGGCAAGAATTACTGTTCACTGTGGTAGAGGTGAAAATCTGAATGGTACTTGTAGGATCTCTCACAATTAGCTCCCAAAAAGCTAGCAATGGTTCAATAACCGCTTGATCATAAATTGATGTTCTCACTATGGAAAAACAATGGAAACAATGACTATTTAGTATTTTGTATAAGGGGTATGGATATAGATATAGTTGAAGTGTCACCCGTTCTTTCAACCAAACTTAAACATTCAATATGTGGTTGTTGATCAAAAGATGGGATCCAATTCATCGTCCTGCCATGAATTGCAATCTCTTGCAATTTGATTGGAGAGTGGTTAGTGATAGCATCACTAGGGTTTGCCCCACTGCTCCAAGCTTCTCTCAACACTTCATAGATAGGAGATGCACCGGGGTCCCAAGTTCTATGATTGTCTTCAATCTCGTTGTAACATTCATGAAGAACTTCTTTATTCAACTCAAAGAGTAGGTTGTCATAGGTCTCATTGGCTTCAACTTCAAACAAGGGATTATTAACAATTTGAAAGTTATCCTTAGTTCCTAACTTAGATCCAACTATTTCTAAACTTTTATTATTTGATTGTTTCGGACAATGGTTCAAGTCATAGGTCTCATCTATGTTGTCCAATTCCTTAATCTCATTTCTTCCTTTGTCTTCTTGCTCCTTCAAGTGTTTAGTTACTTCATTTTGATTTTCTACATCTCATAATGCTTGTTGATCATAGATCAATTTAGCTTCTCTTTGCTTGTATAGATCTAGGGTCTCGTGACCTCTAGCTGCTAATCTCTTCACACTCACTTCCTTTGGGGTATGAACCTCCAAAGTCTTCGACGTTAGGTGTTGAGAATTGTGACTAGTTGGATGGGTGCCTACTGTGGAGATTGTAAAGGTAAATGTAATTAGTAATTAGTTTACTAAGTCTACATTATATTTTCATTCTTATTTTTATTTTATTTGCTTATTTTTGTCGACTCTTATGCTAATGTTTCATAATAATTGCAATTCACAGAGCCTTATGTGGTTATGCTACGAGTTCTTGATGGGAAGAAGCCCACAATGGGTTACATATATGAGGGCATGGATAGGGCCAAAGAGGCCATTACATCCATTTATGGGAGAGTTGATGATAAGCATTGCCCCATTTGGGGGATCATTAATAGACGATGGCACCTTCAGCTTCACGAGCCCCTGCACGCAGCTGCATATTTTCTCAAGCCAGTATTCCAATTCCACCCTGATCTCAAGGCAGATGAGGAGGTTTTGAGTGGGCTCTACACAATCATCGAGTGGATGTTTGATTCTCGTGTTGGAGCACAAATAGTCATCGAGATTAAGATTTTCAGACTTGCACAAGGAAATCTCTTTGTACAAGATATATGCAAGGCTAATCGGTCAATGTTGCAGCCAAGTAAAAATTTATTAAGGACATAATACTAGTTTAAAAATTAACATTTTTCTTTTTTTTATATTACAATTAAATATTGAAACTTAAAGTTGGACAACGAGATTGATTTTTGGCTTTTTCTCATCTTAGATGCATGGTGGGGGAGATTTGGTGCTAAGTTACCAAATCTTCAGAGGATTGTGGTTCGAGTGTTGAGCCAACCATGTAGTGCTTCAGGTTGTGAGTGCAATTGGAGTATGTTTGAGCACATACACTCCAAGAAGCGCAATATATTGTCAATGTAGATGTTGAATGATCTATTTTAAGTTCATTACAACCTTTTCCTTCACCATAGACAGATATTGGACCCTAACTCATCACCTATCAAGTTAGAGGAGGTTGATCCACAATAAAATTGGATCACTGAAGTTGAGGATCCTATCTTTAGTGATGAAGACCTTGATTGGGTTCATTGGGTGGATAGAGGCATAGACAGTAGGCATGGCAGAGGAGGATAGAGCATGAGCAGACACCTTGGATGTTGGTGTGGGTGTCACTGAGTCTGAGTCACAGGCAGAGATGATGGTTGCATCATCATCCAGGACCTATCTTAGACGCCTACGCAGGAGGGTTGACTGATGCAGGCTTCTCTAAGCCATAGACTTCTAGCTTTTGTTTAGATATTTGTTTGGAACTTTTGATGCCATGGTTTTCATATTCCATGAGTATTGTATACATTTGGCAACATTTATATATCTAATTGTCTTACTACTATTATTTCCTTCAGCTAAAATTTTTGTTTATACTTATGTGATCAATGTATGTTTGTGTATGTGATCAAAGTAGTTTCTATTTCATGAGTTTATTGTGCCTTTAAGGTTTATTTATTAAAGGGTGCATGAAACAAGTTTTAAATCTGTAAAAATCTATGAATTTGTTGAGTTTGCGCCGTGTTTGGGCTTCGATTTTGAGTCCGAGGCAAGTCCAAGTCTTCTAACACTAGTTCTAGTGCTCCTCCTTAAAGTTAAAGGGGCATAATCTATCAATTTATATAAAAGAAGAAAATACGTAACCTAGTAACATAAGTTTTCTTTGACAACGATGAACAAGGATCCACATATATGCCAAAATGAATATCATGTATTCCAGACTGCATGAAATTCATCTTGTCATAATTTATAATCCCAGCCTTTAAAAATGATGCTTTAAACAAGGTCCTACAAAAAAATTGTTGGAGCTCAAGACTCCTCATGTTACATCCCTTACATTGAGAATATGTGATTAGTTATGTATCTTGAATGCAATGTTAGTTGCAAGTAACTGCTTTCATGTGAATATGACATTAAAAATGCAATAGTTGTTTTATTTATCGTAACTGTAATGTTAACGATCTTTTCTTCTACAAGTGAAATTCTTGTTCATGTGAAATTGAATGAGATCATGAGACTAAATTTAAATGCATATTTATATAGCCGTTGAGAACAATCTAACCATAATACCTGTCAGTGGATGCAAGACTGTCGACGCCTCGATGGAAAAGGAGATGCCATCAGGGAGAGGATATGGTAACAAGGATCAATTTTATTGTCTACCTCGAGTTGGTGTATGACAAAGTACCTAAGTCGTAACTTGGCCATAAACAATTCAATATAAATATTTATATTATAAGCCGAATTAAATATATATATTTATATATATAAAAATCTTTAATAATTTTATGAGAGATTGAAATTGATTAATAAATGATATAATTAAATATTAAAATCTTGGGAAAGGAGCGAATCAATTTGGAATATCAAATTAACATTTGAAAATATTAAATTGTGGCATTGAATGTTCTTTTCTTCAAAATTTAAATGGAAATCATGTTGGCGTCGAGCCTTGTGGCAAAACTGCTGGCAGCTCGCCACCCGCATTGGACAAACACCCAAGAATGGGCAGATGAATAGTTGTTGGAAACGTTTGGGAAGTTCGAGCTTCCTTATGGAAATAGACCTTCATTTTTCATTTATCTCTCTTCTTCGCATCTCTGGTTCTTTTTTTCTGGGTCGGTCGAGCAATTTCTGGTGTTTTTCATCAAATCCTCTATTGCTATTTTTCTGATTGGGTTCTACTTCCGAAATTGCCAATCACATTTTGCTAAATCTTCATTCCCACGTTTAGAAAACTCTCTTCCTCTGTAATTATCGGCTTGGCTCAAGCTAATTCATTTTGCCGTCTTCTTCCTTGTTGTTGGCGACTTTGAGAAACTAATCTTTTGGCAAGCTCTGTCGAAGCCATTGCTTGAGTCTAGTGTTTGCTTGCAAATCTTCAATTTTGAGGAGTGGAGTCGAGTTCTTGCATTACGTCCTTGGTTCTCATCCTTGACTGAAAGCGTTAGTGTTTTCTTGGCTTATTGAAATTACAAAGTGAAGAGCATTGTTTCAAGAGTCAAATTTAATTACTCAGGCAAGTAACAAATATATTTCCCCACTTTTCTTGGTGTTGATGAATTAATCTAGAGCATGTTTTCGTGTTGCATCAATCTAGTTTGTGTTACCAACTTGCAATTGTAACTTTCTCTTGTGTAGAGACTAATTCGAATTGCAACTCTTCCTTTTGTACAATAGTAAATGAATTGTAGTTGCATGGGTGATATAACCGAACTGGGTTCTCTTGATGGTATGGACAGATTGATTCCTAGTCTCTTGTGCTCAAACCTTAATCCTCGTTGGGTCTAGAGCAACGCCGACCTTGAGGTCAATCATTTCATCAATTATATTTAAGTTTACCTCTATCGATTGGTGGTCTAAATTGAAAACCTTGTTTCTCTGTTGAGGTACTTGAAATGGTTTTGGAACTCATTTTCTTTTCCAACAGGTGGTCAGGTCTTGATTTTGTATTTAGAGTTTTGTTGGGTTTATAACCTGATATAACTTTTATTTAATTGAATCTGAGGGGAACGATTTAACATTTCCAAACAAACCAAATCTGATCAGCAAGCTTAATCTTGACCTAGTTCTCATTCTTCCTGTTGTTTGGAGTTCTTCTAAATATATATGTATAAATATATAAGTATACTGGTTGAGATCTTGATTTCCTCTCATTTTCAAATGCATTCACTCAATGGTTAAGATATAACCTGAAACATAAGAAATGAGAATCAAATTGACTTCTTAATCACTAATCTTGAGAAATAAGTAATCATGTCGAGTAAGGGTGAGAGTGCTGACGGCACAAGAGTGCCAGAAATATCAGCACAGGAGTGCCAATAATATTAAAATCTTTGGCCAAGGTACAATGCTAAATTCAGCATCTGTTAGCTATCAAGTACCAGATATAGCACTGATTAGAGTGACCTTTCTATTTGGGAGGTACCCTTAGTAAGATCGATCAGGAGGTATAGGTCTTTGACACCAGGCTCAGAGGCATGATGATAGATTGATCCTTGTTAACTACCCTTGTGAAGGGACGGGTTCCTTAGTCGAAGAATCACGGGAGACCAGTAGGTCTTCGATTGGGCGGTAAAGCCCCTGATGATATCTCCTTTTCCCCATGATGACTTTGTCAAGATCAAGTGCTTCAACTTCTTAACTGTAAACTCTTGAAACCCTTTTTCTCTCTCTTAAGTTTCTGAAATGAATACTCAGCATAAATTGATTAGTTGTGATTTTATTTGAAAGCATTAAAAAGTTAGTTGCAGTACGATTGCTCTTTTGTAATTGGAAGTCAGTTAGATGTTCCTTTTCAGTTATTTCAGTTAGATGTTCTTTTCAGCTGAACTGAAACTAGAAGTTGGTTGATGCATTGATTGGTATGTAAATTTTACTTTCATAAGAAATTCTTTCCGTTAAATTGAAAAGAGAAAACCCTAGATTGTTAGTTAATTAGTTGCCTTTCAGCTGAAGTTGGCTATATAACTGCTTCTCCGTTAACTGTAAGATGTTAGTATGTTACACCTCAAACTAACCTCCCCCAGGTTCATTACATAGTGCCCATAAGTTTTATATAATACAATTCTTTTACAAGTAGTAGATTTAAATATAGAATAATTTACAATATGCTGAAAAAACATACATATAATTCCTAGAGGTTTTATGTTATGCCTAATAGACCTTACATCTAAACTTTAACCACTTAGGAGGTGTCATTGACATGCACACTAGCTCTCAATGGCAACTCCTAAGGCCAAGCTTTGATTCAAATTTTGTATTGCACAAAGGTTTGATATGTGATTGTTGAGATTCTATCCTAGTTTTTCTTGATCATAATATATCTTCCACTTGACAATCAGCTGAATACAACTAGAAAAAAAAATTACGATGGAAGACTTCTCTTTGAATGAAATGCCCATGATCTTCAATGTGCTTCTCTCTTCTTTTTTCTTCTGGAATAGAATAATTTACAATATGCTGAGAAAACATACATATAATTCCTAGAGGTTTTATGTTATGCCTAATAGACCTTACATCTAAACTTTAACCACTTAGGAGGTGTCATTGACATGCACACTAGCTCTCAATGCCAACTCCTAAGGCCAAGCTTTGATTCAAATTTTGTATTGCACACAGGTTTGATATGTGATTGTTGGGATTCTATCCTAGTTTTTCTTGATCATAATATATCTTCCACTTGACAATAAGCTGAATAGAACTAGAAAAAGAAAATTACGATGGAAGACTTCTCTTTGAATGAAGTGCCCATGATCTTTAATGTGCTTCTCTCTTCTTTTTTCTTCTGGAAATAGTAGTCTTTGGTAAGAATAAAATAGCTTTGGTTCTTATATCAAAAAGTGATACTTTTACTAATACCCAAAGGAATCTCTTCCACTAATCTTCTAAGCCACATTGATTCTTTAAGAGCTACTTTTGCATTTAGCCTTAAGATTAAAAAGCCTTAGAAGGTAGTTTTTTTACGTATTTTTCCATCCATGTGATAGCACTTGCACCATTTATTTTGAAGACATAATCTAAGGTAGATTTCTTGGTTATAGAAATGTGAAGGAAATGACTCCATTCATATGCATTATAGATTGTGTTGAATGGTCCTTTTAAGGGATTGTATCCCATCCTTTGATTAAATAAAAGCATCACTATTCACAAAAATTAAGCATAAAAAAATCAATGTACCATTCATTAATTGAAATAGCACGATTAGCCAAGAAGATGGCATGCAATCATCTTTACCATAGAAATGGCATCAAAGATGTGTCTCATCTAATCAATAGAGAACAACAATTTCATCTTTAGTTTGACCCAACTCAACATTTTCAATATTATTCAAATCTACAAACACCTTAACAATATAAGTTTTCCTTATATAAATAATTAGTATAGCCCATCTGGCTTTGATAACATGTTAGAAATTAGGATTGTAGGTTACTAATCATAACAAATAAAAATTAAATAATAAAATGAGAATTACAAGATACACAAATTAAACACATTACACAATATATACATGGGGAAAACACCTTTTGGTAAAAAATCCCATAAAGCATCATTCCATTATAAAACACATACACAATGATCTGTTAAAATTTAAAACATAGATTGGACCTGGGGAAACACTTCTCCTTACTTCCACATGGCCAATAATACCTCTTGTGTATGGTGATAGACTTCACTATTAATCTCCAAATAATCTTTCCTCTCAATGGGAGAGAAACTACTTCAATATAGGAGAAAGGGTGGAAAAATATCTAAAGAGTTATTAGTCACACCTATTTAAAACCTATCATTTGTAAAATAATTAATAATCTAATAGTTTATTAGACTTTTAACTATTTAAAAGGTACATTCTTTATAAAGCGTATAATATGCATAAGGTTTTCTATTCTTATATTACAACAATATATAAATGTTATAAGGGTATGACCCATAATAACATTATGTTCTAACACAATATGATATCTATCCATATTCCCTCACAACAATCAAGACTAGGTTTGGTGACTCTTGAACCTCGCCTAGTTAAATGAAGTTGCTACAAATCCAAGTCCAATGTATGCTTTGGCCCATAAATTGGATGAAAACAAAGGATTTTACACCTCTACTAAGCCAAAGCGATGAGTGACTAGTCACTCATACACTTGTCTACCCTCAAAAATTTTAATATTTCATATTGCCAATGTTGATTTGAGGAATAAATTTTATATATTCAATTTTTAGATAGGATTGTAAATCTTAGTTGTTATGTGAAATAATCCACCTCCTATCTCTTATTTTCTTCTCTTTTCTCTCTAATTTTTCTCTTCATCCCCCATGCTTAATTCTTCTTTTCTTTTTTAACCAATCTATGTTCCACGGCCTGTCGGGGACGGGGACAGGGGGATAGCAGGGGACGCGTTTCCGGGGCATTTCCCAAGGGGCAATTTTTAGGGGACGGCAAGGGACAGCGACATACAAAATACATATATATGCATATCATTTTTTCAAAATTTATTAATATATTAGAGAGAGAGAGAGGAAAAGAGAGATAGATATGTCAATAAATTAATAATTGATAACAATAATATCAATATGTAAGTAAATTGCGAGAGTAGTACTATAATAGCATAAGAAATGTCATTAAAGCATTATAAAATTTATCACAGCAGTATCAAACATCAATAAAACCATGGTCTATCAATATGAAATATCCAAATGTCTCAAACATGTATCTAGAAGTCTCAAAGTTCAAACATGAAAATCAAAATATTAAATACAACAGTCTATGAAATTAAGCCTCATTCGGGCTATGAATATCCAAAGACTCAAAACTATCTGAGTCACTATCATCCTCTGGCAAGAGTGGAACTAAAAGATTTAATATTTAGTCTTTTTCAGACTTTAGCCCAAACAATTAAAACATTAAACAGTTGGTGGGCCCCGCGCGAAGGAACTAAACCTTTAAAAAATCATTTTTTAATTGTTTTTTAATATATTTTGACTTGCAGCCAGCGGGGGACGACTAGCCATCCTCGGTACAGGGAACCATCCCCAATCCGTATCGGGGATGGGGAAACGTCCCCAAAGTGAAGGAAACGTTTCCTAGCGTTTCTGATGGATTTTGCATTTTCGGGGACGGCAGGGGGATGTCCCCTTTGTGTCCCCCCGTCCTTGGGACGGCAAGGGACGGGGACAGGGGGTTTTGGGGCAAGGGACGCGTCCCCGTGTAACCTTGTAACAAATATATCAAGTGGCATGTGATCATCTTAAATAAATTATAGTTGTGTATTCAAGGAAGGATGTCCACCATTTGACCATTATTATAATAGGAGGTTGTCCCCTCTATGTGGAAATGTACTTAGCTAGAATTCTGATGCAGATACATTGTGCCAAATGATTGTAAGTGATTCATTAGTATGCAAAAGAAATCAAGACTAATCATATGAAAGCTTTGGGACCAGAAAATTACCTATTTGTCAACCTCGGTCACTTCAATGGCTATGGAATTGATCTACACGAATTGTAGATCTGACCCAACAGTAAATCTAAAATATATGTGGATCCAATCTTTGCTAAACTTTGATACTTGCTTTTCAATTCACTTGGATGCCTCTGAACTACTATGTCTATATAGTGGTGTTTAGGAAAACCTTTGATGAGTTTGCCAAGTAGCGTGTAGTCTCCCTTTGTCAAACCCATAAGATATTTGCTTTATCAACTCTTGGAAAAGATCAAAATTAATAGGCAATTGGTAGCCCTAGATGTCGATGCAAACAAGTAATATAATGACAATTGGTCTAAACGTGTGAAAGAATATTCAAATGTGTGTTGGAACTCTAGATGCTTGATGGACGTGAAAATGAACTAGGGTTAGCATTGGAAACAACTAAACAAAAGATGGGCTGATCACCAAGAAGACTGGTAGCTCAATGGTAGAGCACCCCAACAACGAATGGGATGTTCTAAGTTCAACTCCTAGCTGGTCCATAAAATTTTTAACATGGTATCAGAGCCCAGGTCAACAAAGCTAGCCCAAGTTAGGATCCCTGAGCACCTACCATGTGGCTCAAGGGGCATGTTGGAAAATGAGCCACACTTGAAGCAAAGATGGACCAGTCATCAAGAGGGATGGTAGCTCAGTGGTGGAGCACCCAAGCAACCAATGGGTGGTCCTAGGTTTGACTCCTAGCTGGTCCATGTAATGTCCCCATTTTACGACGTCCTCTTTCAGTTAGGGTTAATTCTGGTACACTTACTATTTTTAGTAAGTGCTATTTTTAGCCGGGGGTCAGGTATGGTGCTTCAATCTTCGGTGAGCCTTCTCGAGAGCCTCAATTTCTCTCAGGCTTGACTTTTAGGGCACTACTTACTATTTTTAGGACTTTCCAAAAATAGTAAGTCATTCAGGGTTAGCTAGACCCGGTCAGGGTTATCTCTCGACAACATTTCTCAATGGAGGCATTAGTTTCTCTCTAGTTTGACCCCTTGGATCATCACTTGCTATTTTTAGTACTTAATAAAAATAGTAGGCCTATTTTGGAAATACTGGACTTGGTCAAGCTCATCGTTGCAGCATTTTTAGTTGGTAAAGTTACCTTGATAAAATCATTTAAATAATTGAATTAAGCCTTGAAATGTGTGTTTTATTAAAGTGACTTTATATCTTTTAATTAAAGGGGACATAAGGAGGACACTTAAAAGTGACCTTGGATGCCTAGCTCAACAACTTTAAGTTGTTTTTAAACGTAATATCAAATTATATTATTTCTCCTCGTGGGTGTTGATGTTTATTGAGCAGCATCGGTCCTATTCTTCCAACGATCCTCCTTATATGAGTTAAATTAAATTGTAGCCTATGGCTATTTAATTTATTAAGACTCCAAGAGGCACAATTATTGAAAAGACATCTCTATTTGTTAAAGCAAACACATTATAATGAAGAAGCACGATTAATATCAAGGCCCACCTTGATACGAATTAGGAGGAGCAAATTTCAAGATAGCCGACTTCTTTAGTGAAGATGTGATGTTTCAAGGAGGCCAACATGATGCTTTGGAGAGACACGACCTCTCCCTCTATATTGTATATATATTC
Source organism: Sequoia sempervirens (assembly GCA_007258455.2). NCBI lineage: Eukaryota > Viridiplantae > Streptophyta > Pinopsida > Cupressales > Cupressaceae > Sequoia > Sequoia sempervirens. Next base: position 35,388 of record VDFB02264958.1, read on the forward strand.
ACTGAGAAATTCATTGTTGATCATTATCAGATTTTATTCTTGTTCGTCCTTCATCAAGTGCGAGTTCTTCACAAGGCAGCTCGATATTTATTGAGTCTAAGTTTTGCATCAGCAAATTGTCTTCTTGAGTTAGTTGTGTTGCATCATTCATTGGTGCTTGTATTTGGCCTTCATATCGGCCTCTTGTAAAGGAGTCTTTCATTGTTAAGATTCAATATATAAGTGATATATTGTTGTTGGGTTTTCTCCCTCAAGTGGAGGGTTTTCCCAGGGTATCTGCTGTGTTATAGTGTCTGATTTTTCAATTAAATTCTGTGCATTAATCTAATCATTAAAATTTAACATGGTATCAGAGCCAGGTTTGAAGAAGATTGTGATCAGATTTTTGTTATTGCAGCAATACTCTCTATTCTCTATTATATCTTTGTTTATCTCTATTTTAGTCAAGATGGTGAATGGTCTTAAAATCGAGGATAGACTCGAGGGAGCATCTAACTACACATCATGGAGGTTCAGAATCATGCTCACCTTGGAAGAGAATGATTTGGCTGAGTTTGTGGAGACCAAAGTTCCCGAACCTGAGGAGGAAAAGAAGTTGCAGTGGAGGAAGAAGGACATCAAGGCAAAGAAGATGTTGGTTGATTCTACTGAAGATCATATTGTTCCGATTGTTTCCAAGTTGAAGACAGCAAGGGACATGTTCAAAACATTGGAGGAGATGTACGAAATCAACAACACCAGCCGGGCACTTGCACTGAAGCAACAACTACACCATGTGAAGATGGCGAAAGGAGAAACAGTGATTGCCTATTTCATGAGGATTTCGGAATTGAGAGATCGGCTCTCTTCAATTGGTCATATGATTGATGATAAAGACTTGACCATGCTTGCTCTCAATGGTATTCCTTTATCATGGGAGTCCTACATTCAAGGAATCAGTGCAAGATCCAAACTTCCTAAGTTTGATCGTTTAAGAGCCGATTGCATTCAAGAGGAGTCAAGGTTGGTAGCTAGAGGCGTTGGTCAAAGTTCAAATAATGAAGATATTCATGTTCTCGCCTCCCAAGCTTCGAAGAAGAAAGGAAAAGATGGAAAGAAAGGATTCTTCAAGAGGAATTGAGATAAGGGAAATTATGGTGCTCCCGCATTCAAGAAGAAGAGAGACTTGTCCAAGATCCAATGCTTTAGATGTGATAAGTTTGGCCACTTTGCTAAGCATTGTCCATCTAGACCTAAGCAATAGGCCACCATTGCAGATGTTGATGATGCTTCTCCGCAGAAGGATTCATGTGAATATTTCTTCCATTCGGCATTGTCAAGCAATGTACCTACAGACACCAACACTTGGCTGATCGACAGTGGTGCTTCTCGACACATCACTGGGTTTAAGGAGCATTTATCAAGCCTAGTGGAGAGAGATTCTTCTAAACAAGTTATTTGGAGATGATGCTAGCTACTCCGTTAAAGGGATTGGGACCTCTACTCTTCATTTGAATTATGGCATTACACTTCAGTTATGTGATGTCCTTTATGTTCCAGGAATTGGGCGTAATCTTATCTCCATTTCAGCTTTAGAAGATAAAGGATATCAAGTTGCCTTCTACAAAGGCAAAGTACTTGGGTGGACGAAGAATTCCAACTTCAAGACTACTCAAGTAATTGGTGATAGACATGAGAGCCTCTATAGGCTGTGCACTCGTCCACTTCAGGCATTAGTTCATGATACTTCAAGCTTGTGTGATCTTTGGCATCGAAGATTGGCTCACCTTCACTTCCGAGCTTTACCTATCATGAAGAAGATGGTCTCGAGTCTTCCTAAGTTCAACCAGGAGCATGAAGGTACTTGCAAAGGATGTGCAATGGGTAAGAATACAAAAGCTCCATTTCATAGTAGAAAAAGTAAATATAAATGTATTCTACATCTCATTCATTCTGATTTATGTGGTCCAATGTCTATTCCTTCTTCAAGTGGTTTCTTGTATTACATTCTTTTTATTGATGACTGCTCTAGAAAGACTTGGATTTATTTTTTGAAAACTAAAGAGTCTAAGGAAGTGTTAGAAAGGTTCAAGGAATTCAAAGCTCAGGTAGAGAACCTTTCCGAGAAAAGAATCAAAGTTCTGAGATCGGATAATGGAGGAGAGAACACTTCTGGCAGCTTTCGGAATTTCTGTGTTGAAGCTAGGATTAAGAAGGAGTTTTGTGTTCCCTATAATCCTCAACAGAACGGTGTTGCAGAGAGAAAGAACAGATCAATCGTGGAAACAACAAGAGCCATGATCCATGGCCAAGATCTGCAAACCTTCCTATGGGCGGAAGCTTCTAGGACTGCAGTCTATGTTCAGAATAGAAGTCCTCACAGAATCATGGAAAGCATGACTCCTGAAGAAGCCTTTACTGGAAAGACGCCAAAGGTGAGTCATTTGAGGATCTTTGGGTGTCCAGTTTATGTTCATATACCAAAGGAAAAGAGAACAAAGTTGGAGCCTTCTGGCAAGAAGGGAACATTTGTGAGCTACAGTGAGACATAAAAAGCCTACAGGATTTACATTCCAGGTCAGAAGTTGATCGAGATCAGTAGGGATGTCACATTTGAGGAAGATGTTGCATTTAAAAGATCCAAGGGTATGCATATGGAGATTGATAATGAAGAGTCTCCTCAGGATATGGAAGTTGACCATGCTCCTGAGATTCAGAGGGAGACTTCAAAACCAAAAGAAGATATTGATCCAATTGAGCCATTGGAACCTACTGATGGGCCTACCGATATTGTGATTGAGAGAAAAAGACCTCTTTGAGCTAAGCAAACTATGCAAGAGGCAGAGAAGTTTGCAGCTCCTAGAGGTACCTTCAGAGAAAGCAAAAGGCCACATAAGTTTTCCAGTTATGTTGCTTTGATGAGTCAGATTATTGAATCCGAGCCTTCCAGTGTTGAGCAAGCTTCTAGTCAACAAGTTTGGAAAGATGCTATGACAGAAAAGTATCAATCAATTCTCAAGAATGATGTTTGGGACATCATTCCTAGACCCGAAGGCAAATCTGTGGTATCTTCAAAATGGCTCTTCACGATCAAGCATGCCGTTGATGGGAGCATTGAGAAATACAAGGCAAGATTCATGGCTAGAGGGTTCTCACAAAAAGAGGGACTTGACTATGAAGAAACATTTGCTCCTATTGTTCACTACACTTCTGTCAGAACCATTATTGCCATTGCTGCATCTAGAGGATGGAAGATTCTGTTGTACCCCAAAATTAAAAGTTTTGTTACACCTAGACATTTTGAAGAAATGAGTAAAAGTCTTGTTAAATCAGTCAAAAAGGTCAAAATTTGGGTGTGCATGTCTTGCATGAGGGGTTAAAGTGCAAAATTTTCAATTTCTGACGATCTGGGTTTGCTAAGAACAGCTTAACCTACAAAACCCAGATCTCAATTTTTCATCCCTAAATTTTAGGAAAACTGCTATTTTTAGAAATTTTCTAAAATTAGTAACGTTTTATGGGTTTTTCTGGGTTTCTTTCGAAACGGATGCTGGCAAAATTTCCTAAAAATAGAAAGTTGGTCCGATAGGGTCCAAACTGATTTTGATTGGCTCAAAATGCGTCCGTATCGGGCTGGTGCAGTCAGAATCTCAAAATAGTCAGTTTTGCCCTTGTGGGTCTATTTTGCTTTTTCAGAAGCGTATCTGGAACTCCGAGGTCATCAATGGAGGTCATTCGGCTGCCAGACGTCAGAATCAACACTCAGACGTTCAACAGAAGATGAAATGATGAACATGCACGGAGAATGAAGAAGAAGATAAAAAATGATGAAAATTTCCTAACATTGGCAAGTTTGGGCGCCCCAGGAGAAAAAGGGCGCCCATCTTTTTAGGGCACCAAATGTCAGAATTAGGGTTTGCGCCTCCAGTCAATGTTGTTCAGTTCTCTGTCAGCTTCGCAACGAATTCAGCGGTGTAGTTATCAGATTACTCAGTCATCCGGAATTCAGCGACGAACAGGGGGGATCCAAACTGAAGTCAGAACGAGGAAAAGTTGAAAATATCAAAATTTGACTAAGTGTTCAGATTTTGGGCGCCCCTGGTGAAGAAGGGCGCCCAGCTTTTTGAAGGGCCTAATTCAGCCGTTAGGGTTCAAGAATATGTTTGATCTTTTCAGTATCCTGCCAGCTTCGCGATGCCTGTCTTTGTCAGCACGTCCGACTGTTTAACATCCTGCAGATTCAGATCGAAGACGAAGGTACAGAATGAAGGTTTCAGACTTGAAGATGAAAATCAGTAAAAATGGCTAAGTCTGGAGGAAGTGGGCGCCCCTGGTGAAGAAGGGCGCCCAAGTTTTCAGGGGTCCCAACAGATGAATTTGCAGACGAGTGTCTAATGAGATCTCTTCACGGTTGATCCAGCTTTCAAACGAGATACTCAGCACGCCTATCGGAGGTCGCAGTCGCCAGATACAAAGCGCCGAACAGGGAGTCTGACGAGAGCTTAGAACAAAGATCCAGAAGCAAAACACAAAAAAATGAAAAATAAACTAAGTGTTGGTAAAGTGGGCGCCCCCAGTCAAGATGGGCGCCCAAACTTTTGAAGGGTTAAAATTCACTTTTTGGCAAAATCTCTTCCAGAAGACCCCTTCTCATTCTTCGTCAGCTTCGCGATGAGCACAACCGTCAGTCAATCCGACGCCTGAAACACCAGATTCGACGAAATCATCTGTAGAAGAGGAGTTAATGAAGAAATTGAAGATCAGAAAAATGGCTAACACTGTGAAAGTTCGGAGCCCCTCGAAGGAAAAGGCTCCCATGAATTCAGAGGTCAAGATCAAGTTTTTAGCCAAAGGCTCCTCCAGAACATCCTTCTCAGAATCAGTCTGGCTCCGCGATGAATCTTTCAGCTCGCCTGTCGGATCAATCTAGAAGCCGGAGATCGAGGTCAAACCAAGGGTCAAAATGGAAGAAAAGTTGAAAATGCCAAAATTTTGGCTAACACTGGGTAAAGTGGGCGCCCCTGGTGAAGAAGGGCGCCCAACTTCACATGCCTTAGAAAATTTTCATAGATTTTCGAAATTTTCAAGATTGCAAGAGAAGAAAGAGGCGTCCAAGTTCAATGAAGCTGAGATTTAGGGTTTTGGAGATAAAAGCAAAAGAAAGAAAAGCAAAAACAAAACCCTAAGTCTATTTAACATCTTTCTTTTATGTTATTTTCATTATTTTTGCAGGTAGCCTTCAAGGGAGAAAGTTGGAGCAGCAAGTTTGAAGAAATTTTTCAAGATTCAAGAACGTAGCTTGCTGGTTTTTCATCATATTTTTCAGATCAGCAACATAAACCCTTGTTTTTTCAAACTTTTTCATCCAGAAGATCAAACTTTTCAAGAAGAAGACCAAGGCATTCCATTTTTCAATCATCTGGGTCTTTTCTCTTCAATCTTCTGAAGGAAATTTTCAAGAACTTCATCAAGTTGCAACAGCTGCTTTTATTTTGCATGTCAGTGAAATCATCAGTGCATTCAGTTTTCAACCATCTGGGTCCTCTTAAATCAGTCTTCTGAAGAAAACCCATATCGCAGCCTTTTTTTTTAAAACCTAGGGTTGGCTGCTTTTTCGATCAGCCATCAGTGTTTTTCAAATCTGATCAACTGGGTTCATTCCAAATTGTATTTTGAACAAAACCCAGGTGCCAGCTTTTTCGGTGAAAAATTGAGAAAATTAGGGTTTGATGCTTTTTCAGTCAAAATTCAAGATTTTCAAAAACGGACGATCCGGGTTGTCTTGCGACAAAATTCTGAGCAAAACCCATATCTCAGAAAAAATTTCCAAAATTTGCTCATTTGAAGAAGAAAAATCAGCATGCTAAAAATAGAAAGTTGCTCAAGACTTGTCTGAACATAGGCGAGTTTACAGTCATTCTTCAAGGTTTTCAATATGGAGCACACTCCCCTCAAGTTTAAGACCGAATTGGCACTATGTCAAAACTTCATCATCACAGCTGAAGAACACAAGGAGGTGTGATATGAGAAAAATGAAAGGTATCAGAAAAGAGTTGTGCAATATTCTTCCGTTGGAAATCAAAAGTATTAGAAGCATCAAGTTGCAGAGCCGCCAAGTTATCAATTAGTGAGTCATCTTTTCGGGCAGCGATGTTAGAACTCATAAAACAGTTGAAGAAGTGAAAGATTCTCTAAGTTTGGTCACAAAAGGCGAAGAGATCTTGGAGAATCAGAATATTGCCTTAGATAGTACCAATGCACCTGACCGGGACAGAGTTTCCTGCTTTTTAGCGGATATGATTGAGATTTAAAGCAGCTTTCATCTAGAAGCTTTCTTTCCACTTTCTTTCTATTCTTGGAATAAACCTTATCCATTCTTTGAGGATAGAAAGAAGATAAGATGTAATAGTTGGCGTTTCCCGCTTTTTCTGCTTTCTAGGGTTTTAGATGTTATCTTCTTTCTAGATTTAGTATTAAAGCTTGCTTGCGAGCAAGCCCTAGATTGTGAAAGCAAGGAGATTTTAGGGTTCCCTACTCCTCTGCTTCTCTATAAATAAGAGCCTTTCTTTCCGCTTTCTTTCTATTCTTGGAATAAACCTTATCCATTCTTTGAGGATAGAAAGAAGATAAGATGTAATAGTTGGCGTTTCCCACTTTTTCTGCTTTCTAGGGTTTTAGATGTTATCTTCTTTCTAGATTTAGTAATAAAGCTTGCTTGCTGAGCAAGCCCTAGATTGTGAAAGCAAGGAGATTTTAGGGTTCCCTACTCCTCTGCTTCTCTATAAATAAGAGCCTTTGCTCATTAGTTTCTTTAGCGGTTATTGTGTTAGCAAATTGCGAGCCTGTATTGCAGCAAGTTGTTATTCAATTTCAGTTCACTTTGTAACCATGCTAGTGATAACAAAACGCTGAGCCTATTTTGCCTTCTATTTGTTATTCAAGTGTCGTTCAATTGTGTTGTGATAGCAAATTGTTGAGCCTCTTTAGCCAACAAGGAGTTAGTGTGATTGTTGTTTCTATTGTGTAAGAATAAGATTGCAAGCCTCTTTAGCTGCAATTTCTTATTCCAGGCATGTTAGAAGTGAGTTTTGTTCCAAAAGTTCGAGTAATAAAATCATGAGCCTCCTTTGCCTTGATATAAAATCTCTGATTTCCGTTATTGGTGTTTTACTTTTATGATCTTGATTTCAACTTACATTGAAGTGTGTAGATGTTCGTTGAGAAAGAGTTTATCGAAGTATTTTGTCAGAAAATCTACCTTGTTCATTTCTAGTTTCTCTTGCTCTGCTTATTACTTGAGAAGTTAGAAACGTCTTTAGTTTAAGTTAGTCGTAGTTGAAGTTCTTAAATCAGAAAATCTCAGCTGCGGCGTTTGTGTTTTATAAACCTTGTGCTCTAAGCTGATCAAAAAGATAGGCAACTTAGTTTTAGTTTACTTTCTTGAACACCATCAGCAAGAGGGAGCTTCCCTTCCTAATTTGAAGAGCAGTTTATCTGTGCATAGCTGTCCGTTTTCAAATCCGCATTCCAGAGGTGCAAATTTAAACGCCAACAGATTCATCAGATGGATGTGAAGACAACTTTTCTGAATGGTGTGATTGAGGAAGAAGTTTATATCGAGCAACCCGATGGATTCGAGGTACATAGGAAGGAGTCTCATGTTTGCAGCTGAAGAAGGCCTTGTATGGTCTTCAGCAGGCTCCTCGTGCATGGTACGAAAGAATTGATCGGTACTTGTCAAGCTTGGGCTTCTCTAAGAATGATGCAGACTCAAATCTATAATTTAAGGTAATTGATGGTGAAGCATTGATTTTGGTTTTGTATGTTGATGATTTCATTCTTACTGGAGAAGATCACCTTATTCTCAAATGTAAGAAGGAGTTGGTTTCTGAGTTTGAGATGAAGGACCTTGGGCGCATGCATTACTTCCTTGGATTAGAAGTTTGGCAAAAGCCAGATGAGATGATTCTAAGCCAGGGGAAGTACACCATTGATATACTTAAGAGGTTTGGTATGATGAATTGCAAATCAATGTCAACACCTATGGAGACCAACCTACATAAGTTGAAGGAGGCTGCAGCTAGTTCAAACTTGGTGGATCCCACGATGTACAGACAATTGATTGGGTCCTTGATGTATCTAGTTAACACTAGACCAGATATCTGTTATGCTGTGAGTGCACTTAGTCAGTTCATGTGTGAACCGAGACAAATACATCTTGTTGCAACTAAACATATCTTGAGATACTTGCGTGGCATAGTTGGATATGGATTTAGATATTCTTCAGATGCGGACTTGGAGTTGCATGGATATACTGATTCTGATTGGGCACGGAGTGTTACTGATCAGAAGAGCACCTCTAGATGTTGCTTCAATTTGGGATTTGCTATGATTTCCTGGTGCAGCAGGAAACAGTCATCTGTAGCATTGAGTACAACTGAGGCAAAGTATATTGCAGCTTGTGTGGCAGCTCGGGAAGCAGTGTGGCTTTGTAACGATCCGGACCAATTTTTTTTTTGTTTTTTCAATTACAAATTACAATCAACACGCACCCGTTAAGGTTAGCTCTAAAACCCAAACGATGCGGAAGCAACTCTAACCAAGGATGCACACCAGGATCCCGATGTTGGGCAAGGTGTGAGCATATGGTCAGAAGTTTTGATGCAAGTGCAGAACTGGGAAGGAACTCTAACCAAGAATGCGTCTAGGGTAGACGAGCATATGGTTAGAGGATCTTATGCAAGATGAGCTGAAGTAACTCTAACCAGGATGGCACCGAGAGATGGCGAGCATTTGGTCAGAGGATCTTATGCAAGATGAGCTGAAGTAACTCTAACCAAGATGCCGCCGAGTGATGGCGAGCATATGGTCAGAGGGTCCCTAAAACTACTAACTGAAAGTAAATAGGCGGCAAGCCAGCCTCTTCCACTTATTCAGCGGGAAGTACAATTAAGTAAGTGAAAGAGAGAAAGGAGAATTGCTGATAGTACTACTATTCAGCTTACAATATGATAGAATGCTTGCCAAAACCCCATATTAGAAAGTCCTCCAATGCTGCAAAACTAAATATGATTTCCTCAATGCTTAAGAAGACTCTCAAGACTCAATCTCCTCACAACTTACATTTATTCAAGACTGATATGACAGACCAGCGACTGAAATGAAGTAATCAGCAACACTAGAACTCACTAAAATACTCACAACTCACTCAATACTTGCCAGAATGACATGAGACTTGATGCAAACGAATGCTAGGATGATGACAATGAAGACTAGACTAAGAAACGGCTGACAAATTGAAGTATTTTTTTTTCTAAACACTTACCAGGAAGACTAGAATGGTATGGCCAAAAGAAGGGCGATTTTTGCAAGATAAAATCTAAGACAGCAAAATAAAATCTGAAACTTCTAGGAAAGAGTCGCCCCAGGCTGAGAAGAACAAAGGAAAAACACCCAGAATGATAATATTTTTATTTCATGAGATATGAGCAATTCTTACAATCAGCTATGATATTGAGCAACTCCAAAATATGTCTAAAATGCAAGGAAACTGAACTAATATGCTAGGAAACTCAAATGCAATGCTAAAACAACTCAACTACAATCTACTTCTCAACTAGTTGCTATCTTTCAAGCAAGAAGATGAGCCATTGCTAGGAGGGATGCTTTTCTCGAAGCGTGTTCCTAAAGACAATCCAGCAACATAACGGTATGGTAGACAAAAGATGCCCAAATGAAGAGCTGAGGCCAGCATATAAAAACTTGAGGAGAATCTTCTAGAAGCTTCAAGAAGGGTGCCCAAATTCAAATTTGACTTCAACTCTTTTCCCTCCAAAGGTGGCGTCCTTTTCTCATAAGGCAATATTTCACTTTTATAAAAATTAATCTTTCTCTCAAGTAGGTGTCCCACTTCTACAACCCATAATTTGGCCTTAAAATATAAATTATCTCCTGATGAGGCCTTCACCCTCAAAGTCCCCCTTTTTAAAACAACATAAAGTTATAATGCTAGGCCAAGGGGTTATAATATTAAAATATAACATTATAATATGAAAATAACTTATCTCTCCAGAAAATGCATCCAAAGGCCAAAAATCAAATTACCAACTGAACTGGTTGAAGAAGAGAGCCAACAGCACTATAGCCAATAGGACCACTTCCAGAAATAGAATTTACTAAAAATAGTAAATTCATGAAATTGCTCAGAACACCAAACGAGCTATACCACTGCGAAGCTCTCTAAAAACCCAGAAAGAATCCGCAATCCAATCTTTAATCTTCAAACAACAACCAGCCTCAAAAATAGGAAACCCTAATTTTGCCCTCCGAGTAGCCTACGGTCTCCAGAATAGGCCAACGGTCAACTGAATCGATCACAATTGAGAAGGGGACATTACAAGCTTCGTAAGCTCCTTGCAGGATTGTTTGGACAGTCAATGGAGCCTACTATCATTCATTGTGATAACCAGAGTTGTGTGAAGCTGTCAATCCTGTGTTTCATGACAGAACCAAGCATGTTGAGATCAAATACCATTACATCAGAGATATGGTATTGAGGAAAGCTATACAGTTGAGGTATATCAGCACTGATGAGAAAATGGTAGACATTCTCACAAAGCCTTTCTCCAGGATAGAGTTTGTGTACTTTCGAGATAAGCTTGGTATGGTGGAGAATACAGCCTTAACTGAGAAGGAGTCTTAGTATCAGTGATCCTCTTTAATGAGTTCTCTGTAAGAGAAGTTCGAGGTGGAATCCCTTGATTAATGAGTTCTTCTCTATAAGAGAAGTTCGAGCTGAAATCCCTTGATTCCACCCTCTGGAAGATCCATGGTGGATGTCATGTGTGTGACTCCATGACAGCATCACGTGAGAGAGTCCGTGATGATTTTTGTACTTGTGTTTCACCCTCTAGGAGAGCCATGGTGAAAGTCATGTTGAGGTGACAACATCACGTAAGTGATGAACACTTGTACATACCATACATGGTTGTAGCCATTATGGTTCATATCATGTTGAGGTGATATCTGATATCACGATGAGGTGATATTCTTCCTTTCCACTTATGGTTGTAGTCGTAGTGGTAGACATCACAATGAGATGATGTCTTATGCAGCTAGAAGTGTACTCCCTAGCTGAGAGGGAGTGTTGATGTTTATTGAGCAGCATCGGTCCTATTCTTCCAGCGATCCTCCTTATATGAGTTAAATTAAATTGTAGCCTATGGCTATTTAATTTATTAAGACTCCAAGAGGCACGATTATTCAAAAGACATCTCTATTTGTTAAAGCAAACACATTATAATGAAGAAGCATGATTAATATCAAGGCCCACCTTGATACGAATTAGGAGGAGGCGCGAATTTCAAGATAGTCGACTTCTTTAGTGAAGACGTGATGTTTCAAGGAGGCGGACATGATGCTTTGGAGAGACATGACCTCTCCCTCTATATTGTATATATATTCGATGAGAAATTCATTGTTGATCATTATCAGATTTTATTGTCGTTCGTCCTTCATCAAGTGAGAGTTCTTCACAAGGCAGTTCGATATTTATTGAGTCTGAGTTTTGCATCAGCGAATTGTCTTCTTGAGTTGGCTGTGTTGCATCATTCATTGGTGCTTGTATTTGGCCTTCATATCGGCCTCTTGTAAAGGAGTCTTTCATTGTTGAGATTCAATATATAAGTGATATATTGTTGCTAGGTTTTTCTCCTTCAAATGGAGGGTTTTCCCAGGGTATCTGCTGTGTTATAGTGTCTGATTTTTGAATTAAATTATGTGCATTAATCTGATCATTAAAATTTAACATTGGGCACCCATGTTTATGAAGGCTAGTATTTAAAAATAAACTAAAATAAAAAATGCTTGAAGATTGGCATGGGTTTTAGGGATTTCCTGGTCGCCCTAAGTTGAAGATTCTTTAATACTTCATTTGGAGGCTTATTTTCTGATGGATGCTTTTGATATTGTGGTTGGTGTGCATTCTCTTGAAGCTTTGGAAGTTTGAGGGTTTGACCCAGACTTTGCTAAGAAGAAAACCTCATCAAAGACCCCTTCTTCGTGTGTGAAAAACCACATTAGGAAGGATCATTGAAGGCCTCATATAGGGGTTTCATTTGGGCTTCAAAGTTGCAGATTTCAGACTTAGAGATAGAAGGTTTTGATCATTTTTTTGTTGTGTTTTGGCTTCTTAGTGTTGGCGTGGTGTTTTTTGAAGTTTTTCTTGGTGATATTTTATGAATTTCTGGGCATTGTCATTCAGAGCCTGAACCCTATTTTCTGCTCATAACTTGGTGATGGATTTTAATTTCAATCTGGGTACTGTTTCTAAAGAAGGCCCTTTCCTTGGCGTTTCCAACAAGGGCTGATTCGAATTTTTTTGGTGAGTTATTCTTTTTTTTAGAGCAGGTCGCCCTATCTCATGGTGGCGCCTTTCTTGAGGCACTTTTCCAGGTTTTGATATTGGTTCATAAGAAGTCTCCTCCCAAGGCATCTCTTTCAAGCGCATGGTTGTCACTTTTGGAGGAGCCTGGGATTTTACAGCAGGCCAATTTCTCCTAGGGAAAGCCAGGATTGGTAAAAAAACATCAAGCTTCCATTTGCTGGTTCAGGCAATCGCTGCTCAACATTGGGTCTGATTTCAAGGGTTTATTGACTTGGGTAAACAAGAAGTAAGGGAAAGTTTTCTTGTTGCTGTGCATTGCCTTAGGAGAGCCTATATGTTGCTGCTGCTTCTATATCCAGGTCTGATAATGCATTTACAATTTGATTTTATTCATTGATAAGCTGGGGCCAACTGTCATGATATTTCTGAGTATTGTAAATCAGAAATTCTATGTTGGTTAACTGAGAAATAAGGCTGCAAGTTCATTGTTGAATGAAATCTTATTCTAGCAAGTTTCATGTTATTTTTCATTCCATGTTATCTATCATTGCATGATGAGATTATGACTGGCATATGAAAAACAAAAAAAAACCATCAAAACAAATCAGAAATCAAACTCAGGAAACCTTATACAGAAGTTGGTTAAAAATCAGGAAACAAAAAAAAAAAAACATTTGGGGGTGATTATTACAGTCCATGAAAAGTTTAAAAATTAGCCTATAAATAAAACTCCAAAGGTGGCAAAGTGTTTCATGCTTGAAGTCAGCAAACAACTTATTGGAAGGGTTAAGTCAGCCCCAAATTTGAATTTTACATTTAAAATTCGCATTCATTTCTAGAAATTTCAGAATTGACTGGGCATCAATACTACAAATGTAAATTTGATCCAAGGTGGGAAAGAGAAAAATTGAGGATTGAGACTGATCCCTAGCAACAAGTGTAGATGGGATTAGCTGAAGCTAGGGTTATGCCAATAAAAGGGCCTATGTTATAAATGTAAAAAAAAGTGGCCCAAGGGGGTATTGAAAATACATTGTTTATCTTAGAAGATACTCCATATGGAGCAACTAAAGAACCCAAGGAAGTTCCAAATGAAGAGAGTTCAGATTTGGCCACCATTTTCATACATGCCCTAGCTAACATTTCTACACTTACAGACATTTGAAATTCAAGGTTACATCAAAAAGAAAAAGGTTAATGTCCAAATTAACTTAAGGAAGTACTCATAATTTTATTAACAAGTTGGCAATCCAATTAGATTGCTTCCCCCACCTAGTCAAAAAATTTAAGGTGATGATTGCTAATGGAGGTATAGTTCCATATGGTGGACTTTGTCCCAATGTGAAGCTAGCAATGGTTGAGTACTAGTTGGCCACATTACATCTATCTATGCCATTGATCTTGGTACAGTGGACATTGTCCCAAGGGTTTGATGGTTAAAAATATTAGACACCTACTCCATGAACTTTGAGAGATTATTCATCAGATTTAAGGTAAAAAAAAAGAGACTCGCCATCTTAAAAGCATGAATGCACCCCAGCTAAAATCATCACCTCCAATAGCATGAAGAAACTACTGCAAAAGCATGCATAAGGGATCCTTTCTCAACTTAATTGTATCCAAGCCACATGAGACCCTACTCAAATTTAGTTGGAATTACATCAAATATTGAATAAGCATTTCAAACATTTTATAATCCTCCAAAAGAACTATCATTGAGCTGAAATCATGAATTTGCAATCAATTCAGTTCCTAGGAGTGTGTCACCAAACATCAAACCATACTGGTACCCATATTTACAAAAGAATGAAATCAAACAACTTGCAAACTTCTTGATGAGGGAGTCATCCAATTGAGTATTAGTGTTTTTTCTGCTACAATCATTTGAGCCCAAAATGATGGGTCTTGACAACTATGTATCAATGTCAAAAGCACAATTGGATCACCCTTAAGGATAAATTTCTTATTCTAGTTATCAACAAAATTTTGGATGAGCTTCATCAAGCACTATTCTTATCCAAGCTTGATCCATTCAAGATACCATTGAATTTGTATCTATGAAGAGGATATAACAAAAACAACTTTCAAAACATATCAGGGAGATTATGAATTCTTTATTATGCAATTGGACCTAACTAATGCACCAATCACATTCTAAAGTTCAATGACTAAACTTTTTTGGTGATACTTGTGGTATTTTGTCCCCATTTTTTTCATGGAACCCTTATCATTTATTTGAATGGTCACTTACATCACTTGAAGCAACATCCACAGATCTTGGAATATGAAGGAGGTGGGCATTAACTTTGGCAATGCTGCCCTCAAATTCAATCTTACAAAAGTGGCACTTCCACAACCTAGTGCCTCCAAATGCCCCAAGATTTGTTTGTAAAATAGTTGCAAGTTGTTTTAAAGGGGACTTAGGATTGAAGGTACCCTTGGCATATTTTTGCAGCATTTTGGAAGGGCAACTAACATTTGCACTCTGAATGGAACTACTGGCTTCACCTCTATCTAATTTTGTGCTTTCATCAAGTGCATAATTGGATTCAATTTCAGCTTGTAATGTCCCCAATTTAACCCTACGCTCTTCCTTTGGATTTAGCCTATTTCCAAAAATCCGTAGGCTACTCAGATGTGCAAATTTAGGGTTTCCACTTTCAGTAAGTCTTGCTTCCAGCTCAGTTTAGCTTTCAGTTGGTTTTGACGTGAACTTACTATTTTTGGCATTGGCTATTTTTAGAAGTCTAATTTTGGCAGTGGCATCATCAATAGTTCAGCTCAGGTCATCATGCTATTTTTGGCAATCCATCAGTTTCAGTATTGGCGTTGGTTTTAGTTATCTTCTTGGACTGAGCTTTATACTTAGTCAATTTCATGTTTTTAAGTTGTACCCCACGCCTAAGCTTCATGACTTCAAGTTGTTTTAAAGAGGGGACATTAAGGGGTCAAGTTGAGAATTTAATGATTTAATAAATGCTTTATTGTTGCATTTTCAAATGGACGCCAAAAAGGGAAGATGAATAATATTTTATTATTTCAAAATAAAGTGAATGGTTGAAGTGGCGTCCCTTTTCGAAGTTGAAGTTATTCGACTTCTTGGATTTCAAAGTGTTTTATTTGCCATTTGAAGCTTATTTATTGATGTTGATGTAATTGAAACATCGGGCTTCATACTAATTTATATGTGATTATTCAATGTAAAGAGGCACTTCACATGGCAACTTTGTATTTATCTTCTTGGCCGACCTTCCTTGTAAATTCTATTTATTAAATTGAATTTATATTTTTATGATGGCCGACCTTATATGAAAAGGTGCGACCTCTCTCCTTCAAGTTGTATAAATACAAGATCATTCCACTCCATTTGAGTATCAATCAAGTTCGAGCATTTCTTCTCTTCCAAGTGCGAATTCTTCAAGGGCAGATCAATCAAGTGTAGATTGCGAATTATCAAGAGCAGATATCGAATTTCTTAAGGGCAGATCTAAGCTACACGGAAGTGCTAATTACTTGTTATCATTGCATCTTGTGAAGGTGCTGCATATCAGCCATGAGATTGGCCTCATTGTCAAGAGACCTGTTGCCATTATTGATATATAATAGAGAGATATTTGTTGCTGGGTTTTTCCCCTCAAGAGGAGGGTTTTCCCAAGGTATCTGTCGTGTCTTTGTGTCTAATTTTGAATTAATTTTTTGTGCATTAAATCTTATCATAAAACTAACATGGTATCAGAGTGGGTTTGAAGAAGATCTTGATCAGATTGTTATTACAGCAATCCTCTTTGCTCTCTTTCTCATCGTTGTTTAATTCTATCTCTTCGTCAAGATGGTGATCGGTCTTAAGCTTGAGGATAGACTTGAGGGAGCATCTAACTTCACATCTTGGAGATTCAAAATTATGCTCAGTTTGGAAGAAAGTGAATTGGCTGAGTTCATGGAGAGCAAAGTTTCCGAGCCTGCTGATGAGGAAGAGAAGATTCAATGGAAGAAGAAAGATACTAAGGCAAAGAAGATGTTAGTTGATTCCGTGAAGGATCATATTGTTCCCATCATCTCTGAGATGAAAACGTCAAGGGATATGCTTAAGTCGTTGGAGGAGATGTATGAGATCAACAACACAAGCCGTGCACTTGCATTGAAGAAACAACTTCATCACGTGAAGATGGCGGAAGGAGAATCTGTCATCGCTTACTTCATGAAGATTTTCGAATTGAGAGATCAGCTCTCTTCTGTTGGCCATTTTGTTGATGTCAAGGATTTGACCATGCTTGCCCTTAATGGTCTTCCTTCATCTTGGGAGTCTTTGCATCCATCAGAATATTTAAAGAGATAAGTATTCTTTGTTTGCTAAGTTATATCATTTAGTTGGATCTTGTAATTAGTAAAGAGAGATAGTGGTTTCTCTTGAATTGCGTTCACTAGCATAAGAATCTTTGAAGATTTCATTTATTGCAAGTTATTTCATGTTGGTTGTGAAGATTTCTAAGTGTGACTCTGAAATAAAAAGAGAATTGCAATTTCGATGGTGATTAATTGGTCACATCGATATCATTCTATAATGCATGAACTGTGATAGAGCCTTGAACTCTTGGAGAGAGTTGGTTCTACATGCTAACTGCATAATGCATTCAAGAAATCTGTAGTGGTGCATATTGTTTTCTTGTTGTGCTGAGTTTGGCACTCTCGAGAGGAGTAAAAGATGGAAGAAAGAGTTATATCTGAATTAATTTAAACATAAGTTCTTTATCCCTTCATTCTAATCTTTTGATATTTGCTCATATTTCACTTATAGGTTGATTTCTTTATTTATTGTTCATAAATTATTATGCATTCATGCTATAACTTGAAATAGTAAACTTTGTATGATTTAGCCTTGACATTTCCTTGGATAGTTATAAACTGTTAGTAATCTCTCTCTAAAATGCTTCTAGGACGGATCAAGGAGCAAGAGGGTGATGGGAGATTGCTTAGAGAGGAAAAGCTTGAGGCATACAGTGAGGAATTCATGCCGACTGGAGACATGACCAAGCATGGAGTCACAACTTGCAGCCATGGGACTGAGTTGGTGGCTAGAGGGAGTTCACTTCCAGAAGTCTTCTTTGCAACCTCTGAAGTAGGGATCAACAGGGAGTTATGTGACTCACTGAGAAGAAGTGAAGATTGCAGTGTTGCAAGGCCAAGCGTTAAATCCTTGAAAGACCTCTTCAGCTGCTGAGATCAAAATTGCACAAGACAGCCATCTGGATTTGATATTGGTAGCTCTGCAAACCTATTCAAAATAGAGTGATCTGCAATGAGGTCGAGGAGGTCTACTCTGAACTCTCTACAGTACCAGAGGTGTGCACTGGAAAACATTTATTTGAGGCAAGTGTTGCAGGCAATCTTGGACGAAGAGGTCAAAAGGTTGATGCAAGTACTTGAAGTTTCAGAGGGACCCTACTGAACCTAAAGAAGATGAAAGTATACTTTTGAGATTTGGTATGATGGATTGCAAATCCATGTCTAGGCCTATGGAGACCAACCTACATAAGTTGAAGGAGGCTCTAGCTAGTTCAAACTTGGTGGATCCCAAAATGTACTGGTAGTTGATTGGATCCTTGATGTATCTAGTCAACACTAGACCAGATATCTGCTATGCAGTGAGTGCACTTAGTCAGTTCATGTGTGAACCGAGGTAGATACATCTTGTTGCAACAAAACATATCCTGAGATACTTGCGTGGCACAATTGGATACGGATTGAGATATTCTTCAGGTGCGGATCTGGAGTTGCATGGCTATACTGATTTTGATTGGGTAGGGTGTGTCACTGATCAGAAGAGCACCTTTGGATGTTGCTTCAGTTTGGGATCTGCTATGATTTCCTAGCGCAGCAGGAAGCAGTCATTTGTAGCATTGAGTACAACAGAGGCAGAGTATATCGCAGCTTGTGTGGCAACTCGGGAAGCAGTGCGGCTTCGCAAGCCCCTTACAGGATTGATTTGGACAATCAATGGAGCCTACTATCATTCATTGTGATAACCAAAGTTGTGTGAAGCTATCTATCAATCTTGTGTTCCATGAAAAAACCAAGCATGTGGAGATTAAATACCATTATATCAAAGATATGGTATTGAGGAAAGCTATATAGTTGAGGTATATCATCACTGATGAGTAGACGGCAGACATTCTCACCAAGCCTCTCTCCAAGATAAAGTTTGTGTACTTTCGAGATAAGCTTGGTATGATGGAGAATACAACCTTAACTGAGAAGGAGTCTCAGTATCAGTGACCCTCTCTAATGAGTTCTTCTCTGTGAGAGAAGTTCGAGGTGAAATCCCTTGTTAATGCATTCTTCTCTGCAAGAGAAGTTTGAGGTGAAAGCCCTCGTTCCACCCTCTGGTAGAACCATGGTGGATGTCATGTGTGTGACTCCATGACAGCATCATGTGAGAGAGTCCGTGATGATTTTCTTGTACTTGTGTTTCACCCTCTGGGAGAGCCATGGTGAAAGTCATGTTGAGGTGACAACATCACGCAAGGGATGAACACTTGTGAAATATTCCCCTTAATTTTTTCTCAAAATTTAACACACAAACCAGCAACAAGTCACTGATTAGCGTTAGCTCCAAAAGTAAATCAGCATGGAAATAACTCTAACCAAGAATGTTCACCAAGATCCCAATGTGGGCGAGGTGATAGCATATGGTCAGAGGATCATTAGGAGTAAACTGAACTGAAATTACAATTCATCTGCTGATGCAGGCATCCACAAGCAGTGGGGATACTCCACTTATTCAGTGGGTGAGATTATTACATTATTAAAGGCGGCAAGCCAGCCATTTAAATCCTCACTTCCACTTATTAACGTGGGGGGAATACAGTCCACACAACCACTTATTTAGTGGGGGGAAACTTACAATTAAGAAAGATGATTATTTAAACTCAACCACTCAATCGTGGGAGTATGAAATTTAAACTAATTGCAGCAAATAAAATAAATAGCTGTTAGTACTACTAATCAGCTTTACAATGAATTAAACAGCTGCAAATAAGAAAGATATGCTTCCAAATCAATCAATGGTTAGAGTAACACTTCCTCTAACTCTTACAATACAATAATGATATAGAAATGAAGCTCAAACCAGCATTATATCAAAAACTAACAAGTCTGATCAGAAATAGAGAATACAGAAAATCAGACCAGCAAACTGTACATCAATGAAATGCACATAACTTTATCAATTTACCTCCAAATTGAGTGAAATCAATTGCAATGAACCTCTAGAGGATAGGCGCCCATGTCATGATGATGAAACAGCTTCAAAAAGCAACCATTAATTTACTTGCACAATTCTCAATGCTCCCAACATGGTACGGCCCTTAGCAAGGGCGATTTTGCAAGAATAAAAATAAATACTTTGAAATAAATTCTGATCTTCTATGGGAAGGGGCGCCCATGTGCTAGGAATGCATATCTTCAATACCCAGAAGCAAATAAAATTCATACTAAAAGCTGTATACAAAAATCACTTTCAGCCATGATAAACCAGCAACATAAAAACTGGAAATATCTCACCAAAACTCCACAATAATGCTCAATATGTACTTCTGGATGAAGCACACTCTCAATCCACCACCTAGGGAACCATAGTTGCAGGCCCGAAGAATGGAGTAAATTTGCTAAGCTTTCCCTTAGCCGGATTCTGGATTCATTCCAGCAGCGTAACTTTGCTCTTCAAAAATATGCATAATCAGCTCTTCAAACAGCAGCAATATATAAACTTCAATTGGCAAATGAAGCAACAAGAACTCTTCAAATTCCAAGAAGTTGAATCACTTCAACTTCCAAAAGGGATGCCACCTTTTTGCATTTTACTTTTTGAAATAATATAATATTACTCAACCTCCTTTTCACTTTGCAACAATAAAGCATTTAATAAATTATTAAATGCATAATTGACCCCCTTAATGGCCCCTCTTTTAAAACAACATGAAGTTATTACTCCTAGGCGTGGGGTACAACTGAGAAACATGAAATTTGACTAAGTATAAAAACTCAGTCCATGGAGATAACCAAAACCAATGCCAATATTGAAACTGATGGATAGCAAGATGACTTGAGTTGAGCTACTGATGATGCTACTGCCAAATTTAGACTTACTAAAAATAGCCAACTACTATAAATAGTAAGTTCACATCAAAACAATAGATAGCCAAACTGAACACTAACTGCAAAGGATTGAACCGCTGCTAGACAATCTGCCAAAAGATAGACTTGCTAAAAATAGCAACTGCTATAAATAGTAAGTCTGCACAACATCCTTTGAACGCCAACTGAGCAATATTTGAAAGAGGAAACCCTAATTTTCCACCTCAGCTTAGCCTACGGATTTCCGGAAATAGGCTAAATCCTGTTGAAGAGTGTAGGGCCAAAATGGGGACATTACAATTTGTACATACCATACATGGTCGTAGCCATTATGGTTGATATCACGTTGAGGTGATATATGATGTCACGATGAGGTGATATCTTTCTTTTCCATACATGGTTGTAGCCATTATTGGGTATATCACGTTGAGGTTATATCTGATATCAGGATGAAGTGATATCTTTCCCTTCCACATATGGTTGTAGCCATTGTGGTTGACATCACGATGAGGTGATGTGTCTTGTGCAGCATGAAGTATTCCTCCCTAGCTGAGAGGGAGTGTTGATGTAATTGCAGCTTCGGGCTTCATACTTCCTTATTTATATGTGATTATTCAATGTAAAGAGGCGCTTCACATGGAAACTATGTATTTATCTTCTTGGTTGACCTTCCTTGTAAATTGTATTTATTAAATTGAATTTATATTTTTATGATGGTCGACCTTGCATGAAAAGGTGTGACCTCTCTCCTTCAAGTTGTATAAATACAAGATCATTCCACTCCATTTGAGTATCAATCAAGTTCAAGCATTTCTTCTCTTCGAAGTGCGAATTCTTCAAGGGCAGATCAATCAAGTGCAGATAGCAAAATTCTTAAGGGCAGATCTGAGCTACAAGGAAGTGTTGATTACTTGTTATCATTGCATCTTGTGAAGGTGTTGCATATCGGCCTTGAGATTGACCTCATTGTAAAGAGACTTGTTGCCATTATTGATATATAAAAGAGAGATATTTGTTGTTGGGTTTTTCCCCTCAAGAGGAGGGTTTTCCCAGGGTATCTGTTGTGTCTTTGTGTCTGATTTTGAATTAATTTTCTATGCATTAAATCTGATCATAAAACTAACAATTGAGGCCTTGCTCATTTATTCTCATCTTTGGGAAAATATTGTAAAATTATGCTGCTAAATTGATTTCAGAACCTGGTTAAGGGGAAGCTTAGCAATTTTTACTCCATTCTTCGGGCCTAAAACTATGGTTCCCTAGAAGGTTGATTGAGAGTGTGCTTCATCCAGAAGTACATATTGAGCTTCAAAGTTGAAGAATTTGGTAATAGTTTTCAATTTGTGTTTTCTGGTTATTTCATGGCTGAAGGAGGTTTTTATATACAGCTCTTCATATGATTTTATTTTGGTTTTGGGTAATTGCTCATATTGATTCTATGCCAAAGGTGACTCATCCTAGGAGTTTGCAGATTTTAATTTGAAATTTTTGATTTTTAAAGTGAAAATCGCCCCTCTTGGAGGTCGTACCATGCTGAAGTTGCCTTGGAATTTGTGCATAATTGTTTAATGAGCTTTTGATGCAGTTTGTGAGTTGGAAATTGGGCGCCAACATCCTAGAATACTTTTGCAATTCATCTCAAGTTATTCGGAGGTATCTTTGGAGAGTTTTGAGCATTGGTTAACAATTTCAGTCTACTGTATATTATATCAGATTGCTAATCATTTAGATTTTGGCTTACATTTTGGTGATTGAGAAGGTTAAATACTAAAATAATCATTCTTCAAATGTTTGCATTGATTCTATTATTGTAAAACTTGTAAATGGCAGATTTGTTACATTGTAAGGTTGTGATTTACTATTACTAATCCAGTCATTTTATTTGCTGCATTTACTTGTGAATTATTTCCAAACACTTTAACCCCTGGATGGCTTACCGCCAATGTGGAAAAATCTAATATTGTATCTTCTTTCAATCACCCACTTTTGTAAGTGGCGAATCCCCACTGTGGAGTGGATGCCCACTAAGCGGATGAATTACTTTGCATTGTATTGTTTATTCCCCTCCACTGAATAAGTGGTAGCGCAGACTCTTCATGGCTGGTTCACCGCCTATAGCTTTCCAGTTGAGTTTCATTTTCAGTTTTAGTTTCGTACTCCGCCATATGCTATCACCTCGCCTTCTGAAGAATCTTGGTGAACATTCTTGGCATTGAGTTCTTTCAATTAATCATCATTTTTGGAAGTTAACACTAATCTCTTGGTGGATTGATGTATGTGTTATGAAATTTCAAAGAAAAATTTGGTTGGCATATTTCTATGGTATCAGAGCAGTTCCTACTATCCTATTGGGAGAACAGAAAAATTTGGTTGGCATATTTCTATGGTATTAGAGCAGTTCCTACCATCCTATTGGGAGAACAGAAAAATTTGTGTTGCCACAATGGACTTCATTAGATATGTTGAACAGTTTAAGAGGGAATGTGAACATGACGCTTCCGTATTCCATGCAGAATATCAGAGCATGACAGATGAGTTTAAGAACGATATGTCTTTTGACACATATTTGAATTGTGTGGTAGCTATGAAACTTGGCAAATTGGGTGTGGTCAACTACATCAAGAAAAAAATTAAAAGAGAAGCAGAACTTGCCATGGTTGAAGAATCAAGGAAGAAGTAAAAGTATCTGTTTGTGGCTTGCAGCCTACATGTAGGCAAATTGAAAAGAATCAGTCAGCTAGTGCTAAAGAAGACACGAGCAAGGTGCACGTTTTGCTTCCAAATGATAGTGCGCTTGACGAAGATACCAAATGAGGAGATTGAGTTAGAATCTCAAAATACACCTGTAGACTTGCATGAGTTGGGAAAAAATGAAGATTGTTTGGGTACAAAGAACATAACAGCAGTCTTGAATCCTAATAAGGATTCAACTGATGAAGATCTCGAGACAAATGGCTTCACAAAAGATGATGGAAGTATCGTTGTGTGGGATGAATTCACTGAAGAAGAGCAAGATGAAGAAGATACTAATGGTGTCTTTGAACCAGCTTATGATCATTACCATGGTGTTGATGTTGGTGGTGATTCCGATGTGTTTATACCTCTTATTGTTGAGGATTTGGTGAAAGATTATTCCCCTCTTGCTGCTATTCAAACCTCTCAAGATTTTTCACAAGATAAACTTTTGACAACTAGCCAAGAAGACCTCTTTGGTATTCATTGGGCTGCTAATGAAGAAATCAACAACATACTTATTCATGATAGGTTTGTTGAAGATAAAAATGATAAAGTAATCAAAGCAGCCAGCTTTGATGACTCTTATTTCTAGTATGATGATGGTGGCAAAGGCGGTATTGAGCTTGATCATCAAAATAAGCTCTTGGAGGAAGTTACTGATGAAGATTTCAGTTTGAGTGGAATGAGGAGTGACTCATTCAATGAGTCAACAACCCAAGAGGAGCATAATGATCTCTTTCCTGTTGATCAATACAATCAAACCATTCAAATTTGGGATCCAGGCATGATGGCACCAAGATATGATAATGAACCGGAGTGGGATAATACATTCCCTTTTGATCCAGATGAAGTTCCAAGTTCAATTTGCATTGCAAGCAATGAAGTGATCATTGGAGAAGTTGCAACAAAGGCTAATGAGAATGTGAATTCTTATGTTGAAGAGAAGAATGTTTTAAAGTCAGAAAATGGTTTGGGTGCCTTTCAGATTCACACACAAGAAGAGTACGAGAACTTGAAAGGTAAAGATGGAAATACTAATTTGCTTGAAGAAGTTGCTGACAGGCCTTCTATTTAGGAGTTATGCAATGAAGAGGTTAGTAAAGAAGCTGATTTTGAAAATCTTGCCAATGAAAGCAAATCAGAAAAGTTGATGTTTGAAGAGCAAAGCCTCTTTGCTGATTATGATCAAAGGCCTAAAGAGCTGCAAAATTTGAAGGATAATTTATTGGTTTCAAAAGAGAAGATTGTTAAAGTGTTATCAAGATTTGATAGCACATACCACTTCATTGAAGAACTCTACTGGAAGTTTCAATTTGGAGAGAAACTAAATGGAGTTAAAGATGGAGACTCTCTTTCCAAGATGCAATCTATCAAAGAGGCATTGGAATCCATAAAGTCAAATTATTTGCACTTGCTCTCAAATAGGGATCATGCTATTAAGATTGTACAGGAGACCTATGATGCCTACCAAGAGAAGGAGGAAGAGATGGATAGGCTTTGCCTTGATCTTACCTTAGCTCATCATTCATTGTGCAAAGCAGAAAATCAATCACCGATTGCAGCCACACTTAAGGAACAAGAAGCTAATACAAGGATTATGGAGATCAAGCAAATAGTTGAAGGAATAAATGAACTCCATAATGATGAAACATTGCAAAATACCAAGGTGATCCCATACGTTGATGGTGATTGGAAAGTGCATCAAGAGTGTGAACTCTTGAGTTGGGGAGAGACTTTGCCACAAGAAGGGATAGTTTGCAGCTATGAGATAGATGATTTGATGGATAATGAACATGGTATTCAACATGCTACACTTTGTGGGTCGGCAACTAATGATGGGCATCCACAAGTTGAAAAAGTTGAGCTTGAATTCTATGAAGACACCAATGAAAGGGATGAAGAAAGTATTGTTGAGAACAACAATCCATTATCTTCACATGATTTGGTTAATCATAAAGTGATAGATAATTTCTATGAGGGTGTGCCATGTTTTGTGAGTAGTAATCATCTAGGGCCTTTTGATAATGAAACCATAAGTGGATTCAAGGATGAAGTCTTCACAAGGGAAGTGTGGACTCAAGGAGATTTCTTCATCGTTGGCTTCAAGGTGTCAATAAAACAAAGAGTGAAGTTTCTAGACTTATTACTCATGAAATTTGGAAGAAAGATGGACCAAAACAGATTATTTACTTTCTTGACAATCCGTCTCTTGAGTTGAGTGATGTTTTGGCTCATCTTAGTCCTTTGAGGGAATGGGAATTGAGGACAACATTTATTTTGTGCTCCATTGATGTTGATGTTTTCATGAATGGGCTACATGGGTTTATCAAAGAAGAAACTAACTTCTTGAATTTGCATTTTGCTTTGATTAGCACTTGGAGAAGTGTTGTGTACTCTTTTCGGTGCATTGGAGAACATTTTCAGTTGGGTATCCATGTTTGGAATCCTTAGCATGGCTTGATGGAGATTGTTATAAGTAGAAAGAAGAATTTTTGGAAAGACAAGGATTCTATTTTTAGTTTCTTTGATGTTGTTCCCATCCTTCGTTGATGAGTGTTTTATCATCCACCAAACATCAGAATAAAAATGTCCAAAGACACTCTATCCTCTCTTGAAAAACCACCGCATAGGCGATTCCAAGGTTTCTTTAGTCGGGTCTCGACGTGTGGATAAGCTCAATGGTCGTTGTGATAATGCTGGTAATAAACAAGGGGACTTACGTAGAAAGTCTGCACAAGTTCGGGGACTTAGGAAATTTATCTTTGTAGGTTCTCAATTAGGACTTTCAATTGTGGATCTCAAAAAAAATGGCAAAAAGAATAGGGTTCAGGAGAGTCTAGTCTAAGCCTAAGAACTCAAGAGACAGTAAGGACTCGGTGAAGGGAAATAAACCACATTTTGTTTCGCCTCCTGCAGGACAACATACGCAAAATGGGTGCAATCTTCAAGGGGTTTGTGAGAATAATTTTCACACCTCGAATGAGGTTGAAGTTAAGCTTCCACGTTTAAGAGCTCAGGCTAACTTTACAAATCGAATGCAAATCATCCATTCGAAAAAAGTATGAGCTACACTTCACCATGAATCAATACGATCAATCTCTCATTCAATTTAACAACTTTTCAAAGCAAATTCTATTAATCTAACTTTAACTCTAATCTATGGCGGAAGGCAATATGTAACCTCGCTTACTATTCAACAATAAGAAGTGATTCAAGGCAAATCATGCTCAAGAGCTTTTATCATTCAAAATAGTCTCAATGCGACAATATACATAATCTGTCTCCACACAAAATGAAAATGAGAGAGCACTAGTTTATATAGAGCTCCAAAAATGAAATGAAGGGCCGAGATTAAAACAAGATCAACGGCCGAGATTATTACAACCAAACCCTAATTAGGGTTTCCCAAATCAACAAGAGTTAATCATCAGAAATCAGTCAGAAAAGTGGCAGTTCCAGCTATAATCTAGGAGATGCGTCCTTATCCATCTGAGTAGCATTGTGCTTGGCGAATCTGGACACTACGGCAATGACCTCGTCCATCGTGACAGGCGGCAGCATGCTGATCCGGAACTCAAGTCCGTCCAACTTCTCAGCACATCTAGCAAAAGTACCTTCCCAACCTGCCTCCTGCTTCTCAAAATCCTTTCGAACGGATGAGAGTCTTGCCACTTTCGCAAAGTCTTGTTTCAAGAAAGGTCCAGTGGTCGAGAAGAAAGTTTCTTGAACTTTATGCTTCAATCTCTCCAACTGCATGTCGTTCTCCCGGATGACTTCATGGTCGAACACTTCTGTAGTTATCATGCAAATCTCCTCCTGGATTTTCTTGACCTGTTCTTCGATTCCAAGCCCATCGACTTTTGCCTTCTCCAAGACTTCCTCTCGTATTGTCACTGCCCAAAACCAGTGATGAAAATCATATGCTGCCCCTGCAGCAATCACCCTTTTATCAACTAACTCCTCTCTCGGAGTACTCTTCAAAATTCTAAGGCTTGGAATAAGCCTTTCCTGCATGTCCGGGATACCTTCCCACGTTTCTGCCATGTCCATCAGTCTAGAAAGAAATGAAGAAGTTCGCCCATAGGCCAGTGCCAACTTTTCCATGAACAATGCCGCCTCTGTGCCTTCACTTGCCATCCAGCCTTGAGCTTCCCTGGCCGTTACCATTCCGTGCTCGACGCCCCTAGTCATCTCCTGTGATTTGAGGAGAGGAGGAACAGTCGCATTGCCCCGATCAAGTGGCTGGGTCAAATGCTGTATGTATTCTTTGAGACGTTCGACCTCCTTCTTATACTCCTTCTTCTTAGCCACTTCCTTTTCTAGTCTCGCCTTGATGGTCGAGACAGAATTATCCAACTCCTCTACTTCTTGACCTTTCGAGGTCGGGCCAAGGTCAACTGTGGTTATAGCATACTCCTGAGGAGTGATCTCGTCCTGTGGCTTGTCCACTGTAGGCACTGCAATGTGCACGGAACGGTCGCCTGCCTCGTTCCTCCGAATGGTGGAGAACTTCTTGGCGGGTTTCTTGACTGCGACCTGTTCTAATCTTGCCAAGAAATCGGCAGTATCATCTTCTTCTTCTTGTTGAGCCTCAGCAGGCACATGAACTTTCATCCTTTCTAACAGCCAGTCTGGAATTGTTGACTGTTCAATGCCATCCTCTACTTGAACCTCATTCTCGTTCGGAACATCCATGACTTCCCTGAGAGCGGAAATCATTCCCTCCTCAAAGTCATTGTTTCGAGCTTCTACATCATTGTCTGAACCCAAAATTTCTGTGCCTGTTGGTGACGCAGGCTCTTCATCATCTAGTTGAATAGGCTCTTCATTTACTTCCTGAGCTGCAAGAGGTTCAAGCATTTCCGCCAAGGAGTCGTCTATATTGGTTACAAACTGGTCAACGTTCCTGGATACTGCCGACCGAGAAGGTTCTCCCTTATGCCTCTTGGACACAGGCTCAGCACTTGGCATTATTTCTTTTCTTTTTTCTCCAATCCCGACCAAGCCTTGATGGGATGCACCAGCATTAGAAGAGTATGACTCTGATTCGCTCAACAGGTCATAGGTGAGCGTGATTCCTTTCTGTCTCAATTCCTGGGCATGACAATCAACCCACCACTGGGAATACTTAGTTACTGGCCTCATTAGGGTGGCTAGGTCTGCGTGCTCAGGCTCTGACCATTTCACCGGAGGGAGAGGTCTGCTTTCCTCAAAGCGCGGCTGGACATGATTTCCATCATCTTGAAGCTGATCAGGCACTCGGCAGAACTCGATTGTTCTCATAAAATCCAAGGACATTCTGGACCACATCTTCCGCCTGACCTCATACTCATCGGCTGCATTTGCCCAGAAATCCTCCAATTCCTGTCTGTGCTTGTACTTCCTTCCTTCCACTGTCCGAATGTTGTGATGTGGGTCATAGTTGACCCTGGACTTGTATGCCGTGAAAGGGTACCATTGGATCTCTAATCTAGCACTTTCAGCCGCTTGTGCTGATGGACAGTACTCTAGCATGTTCCCGATGAAGAATGGGAATGTGACGGACGCCTTCTTGGTCGGCCTCTGAATACTCTGATACTCTTCTAACTGTCTCAAAACCTCAAGCAATATCATCCGATCAGTCGGATAGATAGGCAATTTATAGGGATTTCCAGTAAATCCCTGGATCCTGATATATGTAAATTTAGGGAACTGGATGAACCAAGACCCATATTTGCTGATAAGACTTTTCGCTTCATGGCTCAGCCTTTGGTGCACTCCTCCTTGAAGCTTTCTGGTAATGTGCATTAGGAATGCATCATGTACCCTCCTGAAGTGAGTCTTCTCCTTCAACTGGAGCTGAGGATAGCAGTCGTAAGGCCTAAGCTCGTTCTCCCCATTGCCAATTCTGCCCTTGCAGATCAACCCTGGATATTTGTATGACCTGGCCAACAGGTATACCACATATGAACTCATGTGAAAAGACTTGGTCTTTTCAAGGTTGATCAGCTGCTCATGGAGGTTGTCACTTATCATCCGTGACCAATTGAACATTTTAACTCCAGAGGTGACCTCGTCGATAAAATAATACATCCAACTCTCAAAGAAGGCGCCCTGCGGGTTGCCAGCTATTCTGTTCAGCATCAGCACAATATCCCCAAAATCTTCCTTGAAGTCCGTGCGGCGAGGCCTCTTGGGCAACTTCTTGATTGATGGCTTTGGCTTGTCCATCCAAACCTTGTTGACTGTTGTGGCACATAGATCTGGCTGACCATCATATAGCATTTTGGCTTCTTCTTTGGTCTTATAGACCGTTCTTGAATGCTCTGGAATGCCGAAGGTCTCCTGAATTGATACTTCGTTCAAGTGTGCCAAGATCCTTCCGTCAGGGGCGATAATCTGTCTTTTCTGGGCATCATAATGGCGAGCACATTCCACCATTAACTCAGCACAATCCATTGCCGGAGGGAATCCAGCTGCTTGGAATATCCCGTTTCCGACCATCCTTCTGGCTATTGCTGTGGGAAGTCCCTTCTGACCGTATACTCTTTTCTTGAATTCGTCAAAATCCACATGTCCGAGGTCAGTATCCACGACATTCTTCCACTTTGAGATGACTTTAGTCTCCTTCTGAGCACCCTTGTTGGCGAACTTCATTTTCAGCTTCCTGGATAATCCGCCTTCCGTGTCCGTCAACCTGCAGTCATAAAATTAACATTAATATAAAGACCTTTAAAATAATTTAAACCTCGTGCCTTGGATTCGAAAAATTGACTTTCAGCTGTTCAAACAATTAATTTGCTGCGAAAAAGCAAGCTGAAAGTGACTTGAATGAATTTGAAAATCTTGCCAGAACTTCGTCAAGATGAAAGGGCATAAAAAGATAGCAAATTTAATTGACCAATCACCAAACCTCAGAGAAGGATCGTCAAATGCAAATCAGATTTAAAAATCTGATTTTTTTGAAAAGTGCGCCCCTCTTCAAGAAGAATTCAGCTTTGAATAAATATCCTTTTCTTTTCCCGCGAAAAATTCCTCAGCATAACACTGCTTTTCTCTCTGAGAAAATTCGACTTTGCTTATGGACGAATTAATTGCCTGATAATTTCGAGAAAGAATAAATTTCTCTTCAGCTGTGTGTGAAAAATGAGTTGCTGAAACTCATTATAATGCTGAGAGATTGAATTCGATTTAGCAACTGCCATAATCTTTCTCGATCTTGATTTGTTTTCATTTTCCAAACAGGCAACTTTCCTTTTATCTTCCGACAAGGATCAATCTCGAACTTATCCAGACAAATCTTACTGATCTTCAAAAATTCGATTTTTTTATTTAATGTTTATTTTTTTGATTTTTCAACTTTTTAAATAAAACATTAAATAATTAAATCCGTGGTGAATTTAATTTTCTTCTTGCCGGATTTCATCTCCGCCTGGCGAGCTTTACTTTCGTCCAATTCGTGTCTGGCAATTTTGATTTTGTCCAAGGTATTTTAA